>JAJIZL010000509.1:289195-422558 GCA_023969395.1 Amblyomma maculatum | reverse complement strand
CCTGCCTGCTTTGCCTGCCTGCCTGCCTGCTTTGCCTGCCTGCCTGCTCTGCCTGCCTGCCTGCCTGCTTTGCCTGCCTGCCTGCTTTGCCTGCCTGCCTGCTTTGCCTGCATGCCTGCTTTGCCTGTCTGCCTGCCTGCTTTGCCTGCCTTCCTGCCTGCTTTGCCTGCCTGCCTGCTTTGCCTGCCTGTCTTCCTGCTTTGCCTGCCTGCTCTGCCTGCCTGCCTGCCTGTTTTGCCTGCCTGCCTGCTTTGCCTGCCTGCCTGCTTTGCCTGTCTTGCCTGCTTTGCCTGCCTGCCTGCCTGCCTGCCTGCCTGATATTCTCGTAATATATGTTCTGTACGCGTTTAGCGTTTTTGAATTGTGTAAGAGTGAGACCACCGACTGTTTGAAAGGTGTACCATGAAGCCAGCGGCTTATTTTCTTGAGCTAAATCAGGCAAGTTGTCCAGAATATGGAGCTCACAGCATATGTCTTTAATTCACATTATCAATGGCATTGTTGTTTGAAGCTTATTGGCGAATATTGTTCGAAAGGGGCAAGTTGTGCCAATCAGATAAAAGAGGTGTTTGTTCCGTGTCCTTATTCTGAGAGCATAAGCGCATGTGAGTGCACTTCGTTTGTCTTGCAGTGAAGGCTCATTCATTTCAACACAAAGGCTATTGTCGATGTTCTGTACCTCCCGCATTCAAGGCGAAGTCCTAAGATAAGAAGGTTTAACTGTACCGTATACTTTGCTCCCATATTCTAAGCTGGAGCTAATAAAAGAGCGGTATATGTGTAGCAAACATGCCCTGTCAGATTTCCAAAGTTTGCGGAAAAGAACTTTCAGTATGTTAAGAGATTTGGAACTTTCTTTTAGTATTTAATTTTATGGTTTTTTCCGAATGTAATGCCTCAAAATTTGTGTACAATTTTTATAGGTAATTCTTTTTTATTTAAGTGGAGAACAGGGTTGTAATAAATACATCACTTGAATGAAAAGCATAGCTGCTACAGTCTTCTGTTCGCAGAACTGAAATCCATTTTTGTCGGCCCATTTCGCTAGTTTATTAATTGTCATTTGTATTTGTCTCTCATATCTTGACATGTTTGAGGATGTGCAGGCTATCTGAGTGTCATCTGCATAGAGTGAAAACGTAATGGAATTTGAGATTTCTCTGCAAATGGAATTTATTTTTAAACGAAAAGTGTTGTTTTTAGAATGCACCACTGTGGCACCCCGTTCTCCTTAACAATGCTTCTAGACAGAGTGGCACCGAGGCGGACTTGGAAAGAATGGTGTGATAGAAAGTTATTTAAGACATTTAGCATTCGGCCTCGGATAAAATGGTATGCTAAATCCCGTAGGGCCCCGTACTCCAAGTTGTACCATATGCTTTCTCTAGACCGAAGAAAACTGCGAGACAGTCCTGTCTATGTGTAAAAGCACCTCGGACAGTGTTTTCAAGGTGCACTATGTTTTCTGTTGTCAAGGATCCTCTCTTAACACCGCGCTGATGAATATTAATACCTTCATGTGAATCTAAAACTAAAGTAATTCCAGTATTTAAAACAGGACACTTGTGCACAAGGCGAGCCGCCGCTTGACAGGCTTAGCTCCAGAGTGATGACTCCGCGTTTCCCCACCGCGAACTATGCTGACTACAGGGGCAAGCCAGACCATTCAGCTTCCCATGAGTGCCCAGCCGCTGATCTGCCATGCTCCGCGCATGCCCACACCGTTCCATGGCGACAAGTTTGAAGACGTTGAACACTGATTGACCAGCTACGACGGGGCCGCTTGTGTTTATTGCGTGGGACGAGGAGCGGAAGTTGCGGAATATTTATTTCGCGCTAGAGAATGCCGCCAAGATGTAGTTCGAAACCCACGAGGCAACCATTACCAAATGGCAGGATTTCCAGCGGCAGCTGCTCGGAACATTTGGCAAAGATGCAAGAAAAAAGATGGTTGAACTCGCTCTAGAGTACTGATCACAGCGGCCTAATGAGAGCGTCGCCATGTTTGTCGAAGAAATTACTCGGCTTTTCAACCGAGCGGATTCGTCCATGTCTGAGGCAAATAAGGTGCGTTACCTTATGCGAGGCGTCAAGGAGCAGCTGTTTATTGGCCTTGTACATGACCCCCATGTACTGTGGCTGATTTCATGAAGGAAGCGACAAGCATCGAGCGTGCCCTGAATCAGCGATTTGTGCATTTTGATCGCTCTGCGAACGTCACTGCTGTAGACTTTCGCTCGCCGATGGCCGGAAACGACAGTGAAGCTCTTCGTGAACTCATCTTAAGTATTGTGCGCGAAGAGCTGCAAACGCTGCCTTCTCTCGAGCAGCACCCACGTGTTGGGGGCATCTCGGATGACGTGCTCGAAGAGCTGCGCCAAGCGGTATCATCAGTACCATCTCCCCAGCAGCCTGCGCCGTTCACCACGACGTACAGCGACGTATTGCGTACCCTTGCCCCAGAGCCATCGGCACCCTGCAACCCTGCTCCTTCCGCTCGTCTTCTACCCCAATATCTAGCTTACAATGGTGTGCCTGGCACTCGACCACCCGTTCACAAAGAACAACAAACCTTTGTGCTTTCACTGCGGCGAAGCCGGTCAATGACTGCGCCTCTGCCCGTACCATTGGATGGGCTTGCGCGGATGTTCACCGGATGCCCCTTGGCCGCACAATGGCGAACGACCTCGGGAAATCGAACAGTACCTCAGCGACAACGTCCCACCTGCGTCCCTCCAGTGACGCCAGTCCAGGTCACCATAGCCGAGACAGTTTTCCTCCAGCCGCCGTTTTTGCTTCAGGCAGTCCCCAAGTCCGCGCCGGGAAAACTGAAGATGGCGACCGTCGGGGGTAGGGCCACTGTCGAGGAACACTACGACCAACATATTTCGCTCACCGATTCGATCACACAGACCGACCTACGAACCTTCGCTCCGACCAACAGTCCGACCACGTTCCGACGATCGCTTAAGATCTCCTCCAACGCCCCCAATGACGCACCGCACGACCAACGAGTCCGACAACCTCTCGACGATCACAGAAGGTTGCCTTTGAAGCCGCAATTCGACGCAACGAACGCTGTTAGCAGAGCGCTCCAAAGACTTGATTCTGAGCCTTGATTTTCTTAGAGAAAACGGCGCAATTAACGACCTCCATGACTTCATGGTGACTTTTCCACTCAGCGCGCAATTTACGATGGCTACACACAGCACAGCGACGACTACACAGGCAGGCCAGTTTTCCGAGTGTGCGACGACCATGTAACTCTACCTCCATGCACCACCTTGTTTGTTACAGTGCTGTGCGACACCCCTCCAGAAAGGCCTCGCGGAAACGAACGTGAATTTATTGTTGAGCCTACATGTCTGCGTTGCTCGGGGGCGCTTTGCCTTGAGAAATTAATGAAATGAACTGCTTTTAACGAACTTTAGCGCCGAATTCTGTCATTTACCGCAAGGTACACCCATCGCTTATATTAACGAAGTCAGTGCGTGATCCGCGCACTACGCCCTTTCGCTGGCCAACGAGAACCCTCCCGAGAGCATTGGACATACTGTTCGCACTGACGTGAATCCTGCTTTGTCGCTTACCCAGAAACACCGCCTTCAAGTAATTCTGGACATTTACCATGCCTGCTTCGCTGTCACTTCCAAAGTGAAACAGACGTAAATAGCCAAACATCGAATTATGGTTGATCCCATACAGCGCCCTATCTGCCAACACCCCTACCGAGTATCGGCGTAGGAACGAGAAGGTATTCGGGCGCAAGTTGATGAAATGATGCGCGATGATGTGATCCTGCCGTTCACAAGCCCATGGGCCTCACCTGTTGTGCTGGTCGCTAAAAAGGACGGAATACTCAGATTCTGCGTCGACTATAGGAGGCTCAACAAAATTACGAAAAAAGGTTGTGTACCCATTGCCCTGAATCAACGACTCGTTCGACCGACTCCGCCATGCCTGATACTTTTCATTGCTCGATCTACGCAGTGGGTACTGGCAGATTGAAGTCGATGAACGTGATCGAGAAAAGAACGGGCTACTTACTCCTTACAGCTGTACAAATTCAAGGTGCTTCCCTTAGGCTTGTGTTCTGCTCCTAAAACCTTTCAAAAATAATGGACACTATCCTAGCCGGTTTGAAATGGCAGACGTGCCTCGTGTACCTTGACGACGTCGTTATTTTCTCGGCGACCTACGAGGGGCACCTAAAACGATCGACGGCCGTGCTAAATGCCATCTGCGTGGACGGGCTCTCACATTCCATCGGCTCATTTTTCGGGACCACATCGTGAGCGCTGAGGGAATTAGCCCTGATCCAATGATGTCCGCTGCCATAGCTGCTTTCCCGACCCCCTATGATAAAAGTTTTGTGCGTCGGCTTTTTGGACCTTTGTGTATATTAGAAGGGATTTGTGCACGACTTCTTCCAGATAGGGGAACCATTGACTCGTCTCACAAAGGACGACCAGCCTTTGATCTGGGGCGACGAGCAGCAAAGGGCTTTCAAAGAGCTTTACAAGTGCCTCCGAACAATGCCCGTACTTGGCCCCTTCGACGAGGAGGCCGACACAGAATTGCATACCGACGCCAATAACGCATGCCTCGGTGCAGTTCTTGTTCCGTGGCAACATGGCGTTGAGCGAGTGATTGTTTACGCCAACCGCACCCTGTCTCGTTCTAAGAAAATTATCCTACTACCGAAAGGGAGTGCCTGCAGTTGTGTGGGCGTTAACAAAAGTTCGGCCGTATTTGTATGGTTGCCCGTTTAGAGTGGCCAGCGACAACCACCCACTCTGATGGTTCGCAAACCTTAAAAATCCTCCTGGCTGGTTTGCCTGCTGGAGTATCCACTTACCAGAGTTCGACGTCGCTATTGTGTAACAGGCCGGCAAGAAGCACAGTGACGCTGACGATCTCTCCCGAAACCCTATCCAGTCTTCTTTAGTTGAAACAGATGACTCCATTTTTTGTCGACGCTTTACGACACCAGCTTTCGCTCAATAGCATCGAGAATCGAGACAAAACAGAACTGTGGCCCCTGATCGAATACCGCAAATGAACCGCCTCGTCGGCGCCTCGCCTTTTCACGCGTGGCCTGCCATCGTTCTGCTTGCATGAGGAGTCCTCTACAAGAAAATCTACGCTTCCACAGACATTAAGTATATGCTGGTGGTCCCAACGCCGCTCCGTACCGAAGTTTTGCAGGCATGCCACGACGAGCGCTCTGCCGGACATCTCGGGTTTTCTTGAACATTGGCACGAGTACGACCAAAGTACAACTGGCCTAAGCTTGCCGCTATTGTTCAGCGCTATGTTAGGACGTGCCATGATTGCCAACGTCGGAAGATGCCACCTATCAAGATACTTTGTTGGGCGAGTTGGTACTTATTCATTATTAATATAAACAGCGGGAACACGAAAACAAGGGACAAGAAACAAGAAAGCCACAGTAAACGGCCTTGGAGTAAACGGCTTAGGCTTAGTAGTGAGTCAGCGCATGTACTGTGGCTTTCTTGTTTCTTGTCCCTTGTTTTCGTGTTCGCGCTGTTTATATTAATAATGCCACCTGTCAAGCCGGCCGGCCTGCTGCAGCCTAGTGTTCCTCCGCGAATACATTTTCATCAGTTGGTATGGACTTGCTCGGGCCATTTCCTACATCATCATTGGGCAACCAGTAAATTATAGTCGCCACTGATTATCTTACGCGCTATTGTGAGATGAAAGCTCTGCCCAGCAGCACGTCTAATGATGATATTGTGAGCTATAATGATATAATGATATTGTGAGCTTTTTCATCTTTAATCTAGTCCTGCATTACGGTGCCCCTGCAATCGTTTTAACAGAAAGAGGAACGGCAGTTACTTCAGCTCGAACCCAGGAAGTTATGCGGCTCAGTGGCACTTGTCATCGCAGAACAACAGCTTACCATTCTCAGAAAAATGGCCTTACTGATCGACTTAATAACGTCCCGACCATCACCAACGTCCCGAGCATAGGCGAGAACGCGGTCATGGCCCTCGACAACTAAGGGGCCTTTGACAACGTTAGCCACGCGGCTGTAATAGAAGAACTCTACAACCTCCACTGTGGTGAGAAGATTCACAGCTATGTTAAGGCCTTTCTCTCTAACCGAACTGCATCGATTCGGTTCGGACACCTTCGGACAGATAAATTATCCACCCCAACAAAGGCACACTTCAAGGGTCCATCATCTCGCCACTATTTTTCGACGTGGCTATGATCGCACTTGCGAGACAACTCGAGAAGATCGAAGGCATACAGAACACCATGCATGCTGACGACTTCGCGGTCTGAGTTACATCCGGATCGCTCAGCCAGAAAGAAGAACGACTGCGAGCAGCGGCTACCTGCGTGCAAGAATATGTCCGGGCACGAGGCCTCGCCTGTTGCACAGAAAAATACGAACTCCTGCGAGTTCACGAAGGGAAACACAAGAAAGGGACCCTCCCCGAGCGAGACAAGATACGAGTCTGGGGAAGGTGGCTGCAGAGCAACCAGCGATGCGGCCATACGCTCGGCCTTCTCAAGCAATCGACCACTCAGGTCACCAGGATGATCACGCGCGTGTCGCAAGAGCGGAGCGGCATGCGAGAGGGGGATACCCTACGCCAGGTTCAGAGCCTTGGACTACGGCCCTCCCGTACTTCAACCTCAACAAAAAAGAAGTGGAAAGTGCAGATATCGTCCGCAAAGCTTATAAGGCAGCCCTGCACCTACCAATGAGCACATCGGACGCAAAACTACTAGCTCTTGGAGTTCACAACACCTTCCAAGAGATCAAAGAAGCCCGACTGGTCACGCAGATAGCCAGGCTCCAGCAGACTCCTACATGGCGCTCGCTTCTTAGGCGCCTGGGGCTAGGCGGAACCGCGAAAATCGAGAATTGTACTTAGAGCATACAAGACTCATTAGCGGACGTTAAAGGTTAGCGCCCTTCCTCGGAACAGGGACCTCAACTTGCATGTGGCCCGTAGAGCATACCGGAGAAAGTATGTACAACAAAATCTAGCTACAAAATACAAAACGGAACACACGGACGCCGCTCCGTATACAGGAAGCTCACATAACAGCGCAGTGGCGGTAGCTATTGGTTCAAACCTAAATGAATTAGCTAGCGCCTCAGTCAGGGATTGCACGGTATCCGAAAGGGAGGAGCTGCCCGTTGCTCTAGCGATGGTAGCCGGGTGTCGAAGCAACACGTCCTTCACCATTCTTACAGATTTGAGCGAAGCATGCCGTAACTACATGAACAGCCGCATAGATCGCGCCGCGCGCAGATTCCTCCAGAGCGCGACCCAACCAAAAGTCACACAGAGCATCTACTGGGTGCAAGGACACACCGACATAGAGGGGAACGAACGCGCCGACGAGGCAGCTCGAGGGTATACGAGCCGAGCTTCCTCCCAATCAGACGATCTACCCGAGCGAGTCAGTCCTACGTACTCAGACATTCTGAAATACTATAAGGGGGTACGGATCCGCTATCCGCCGCCTCATAGTGATCTAAATCAACAAGAGGCAGTGTACTGGCGAAGACTGCAGACAGGAACATTCCAGTACGGAACAGTACGAAACAGTGGGAGAGCCGGCTCTCCAGCGGCAATCTGGGTTGCCACCAAGGTCTGATCCAGCACGCCGAGCGAGTAGCGATGCTCAGCGAAGCCCTGGAATAGGGGTACCGATCCTGTGAGAAGAAGGAAGATGGACCTCTTCTATCTCGTCTGCTACTAGTACAAGACCTTTCTAGAGCAATTAAAGTCTTTCCTAACCTATCCTATCCTCAAAATATGTCTATATTGGTGCGATGGTTAGGTTTGTCAAATTTCGGAGGGCTTAATGTTGTGAGGATCGCCAGAAAAGAAAACGAGTGTATATTTTGAAATTTTTTATGACGGGCTAAGGAGCGCGGGGAGGCTATGAACTCACCGCAAACGTGGGAGCAAACGGTACAAAAACTTAGTTGTTTTCTCCCGCTAAAGGTAAGTAACTATAGCGAGAGTGGCATATTTTGCTGCGTGTGTGCATGTTTCGCGGCGCTGTTTAATGGCGGCAGCCGTTAGCGCCGCTATGACAGCAGAGTGTCAGCAGTGCGCACGTCGCATGCATCATACCTAACATTTACTGCTTTTGCTGCATTGTTACGACGCTGCTCATACATCGTGGAACAAGATCGTGGCCGGCATATCGTCTACAGCTGGGCACCACCGCGTCACTACGGTGACGCGGTGGTGCCACCTGCGACGACCTGTCTGCTCCAGACTTCCGCTATCAGATGCCTTCAACATGGACACCGCATCGATCTGCTCTTCAGTTTGTTAGCAGTGCGCACGTCGCATGCAGCATACCTAACCTTTACTGCTTTTGCAGGTAAGCGAGTTATTCATTTATAGTGCCTTTACACGCTACTTTTTGCGCACTGCTGCCAAACTTGAGCCTCGTTTGAGCATTGCACAGTGAAATGAAATCTTCACACATGTCTAAGTTCATGAAAGCACTTGAGGGTTTAAACGAGAAATGAGGCACGAACTGCGTGGTGTCAAGGATAGCGTCAGCGATACGTGCGATGACACAAAAGTTATTACCACAGACGTAAAATCACTCCGAAAAGAAATCGCTTAGATTTTTAAATGCAATAAGACCTCAGAAAGGAAAACAAGCGCCTGTCGGAAAGAGTAAATGAGCTTGAACAATAAAGCCGTCTGAATAACTTGGAGATAAAAGGTGTGGACTGAGATGAAAGCCCAGTGATATGGTGATGAAAATAGGATAACTAATAGAGGCTTTAAACAAGTTAGCGCCTCTAGTGCAAGAAACACAAACTGTGCGCGGCGGCCATGTTTTGATCCGTCCTCCCGCGCCTCCCACAGAGTGCTGCCAACGTGCGCCTTCGGGGAAGCCGTACATGCGCCGCAAGCTACGTTGGAATGCTCACAAGCGATTATTTCATTTTTTTGCCGTCTCAGCAGTCTCTGCTAGCACCAAGCTCTATTCGGAATGCCAGCATGTAGCTGCGTGACCTTCTGCAATAAGCGCACCGTCGCAGATGCGCACGGAATCAAGGTATACGCGTGTATGCGACCGCTCGTTTGCCATTCTAATCGGCTTTACAGGTGTCACTTCCAGCATCTCAAGAATTACTCCACGTCTCACTGACTGGGAGTTAGCTCACAGAACGTAATTTGTGAACTTGAAGGCGAAGCTCGTGCTGCGATGGAGAACACGGGAGAAGGAGCAATGCCTCTATAACGAACGTATAGTGCATATAGGTGCGTTTCAAAATTTTTGCACGTAGATTGCATTCGCCATTCTGCTTTTTACTTATGACAAGAGCATTATTAGCGAAGCTACTTTTCATCGTCGTACGAAATGGCAGTGCTTGGTGCAGAGAGCAAAACGGCTGTCTAGGGTGCCCGAGCTGTCTGTTTCACGTTTCAAAAGCGGCGGCAAAACCCTCTCTAGTGTTCCGCAATATGCTCGATTCCGGCCCGTTGAGAAAAGTGTGCGTGCGAAATCTGATGATGCGTGCGAAATCCGATACGTGTCCAGAGCGCGCAGCTCAGGTTTGTATTCTGTGGCTATAAATACCTATCAAAGCGGTCGATAAAATAAGGAAGCTTGCGTTTCACTTTTCTTTGTTTTATCGAAACACCCGATGGTTCGCTGATTGACAGCCACCTGAAATTCAGTTGATTTTGTAAATATGCCGATTTCTTGTTTATTTCTTCTGTACGATGGTAGACATCTAAATCATTAACCACATATGCAAGCGCTGACATGGGAAGATTCGGTAAAGAGGAGCTCGGCTGAAACGAAAATAATAGTGAAAAGTCAACTCACATTACTGCCCAGTGTTTGGGATTGGTGCAACTGGCTGTGTTCATAAAATCAGATTTATATCCTATTGTTATCAAACAAATAGGGCGACACTTAAGCTCCGCCGTTAAGCCGTTAAGGATGTCACGCGATAGCGTTTCTCTCCGCACGCGCGCGCGCACACACACGCGCACACACACACACACACACACGATGTTTTCTTTCTTTACGTTTTAAATCTTAGGTTTTCAGATTTCTTTTATATATTTGTTTTATTTCTTGTACCATTTATTCATTCTCTTTATTTTTATTTTATTTATTATTTTACATTTTAATACCCCGCTACTCAGCATCAGCAAACATTGACTTTTCATTCTGAGTCATTTCACACCTTTGAACACCTTCTTCAATTATTTCAATCAATCGATTACACAGACGACAAATACAGTTCGTCCGAGTTTAGCACGGACAGTCAAAGAGCGTCAAACCGACCCGGAAAGCGAACAGGCATCCACCTAAAGTTTCGCTCTCTTCTCCGAAGCGGCGGTGATGCGCAAACCAAGCAAACAAACTCGCGATCATCTCTCATAGGCTTGCAAGTAAATAGCAAAGGCACACAAACAAAAAAAAAACTTTCTCCACATTATAAACCTTTGGATGCTGTATCTGGATGGAGATGACGCTACGCGGATCAACGAGAGGTACGTGTACGGCACTCAGGAGCCCGTCCGGTGGGACCCGCCACGTCTCTACGGTCAAAATACGCATCTAGGCGTCACTGACAAAAACCGCCAGGGACAGAGGAGAGGTCCCTCGAAGAGGTAGTGTCTTCTGTTGGCATCGAAAGGTCGGTCCAAGCACAGCACAGCAGGTTACAACGCAATAAGCGCGAATAGAACGGCGGGCATGGAGGGACGGACACGGAGCTGACGGATGAAGCGATCAAAATATGGCCGCCAGCGTGGGATCAGCGCGCCGCTCAAGGTTGCCAGACTTACTTTTGTAAACCTTCTATTGACGAGCCTGTGTCTGAAGCAGGCATCGACACGTGTCACATGGTTCCGACAAAAAATTCTGAGACCAGTATTCTGGTTCGATTTGTGAAAAGGGACAAGCGACGTGCTTTTCTTTACAAAGCTAGGAAACAAAGGATTTCAAAAGATAAACTTGGTTTTTATGGAAAAAAACCGTGTTTGTTAATGAGCACCTCACACAAACCAACAAAAAGTTGCTCGGAGCTGCTATTGCACGCAAAAGGCAAATGGGATGGAAATTTATTTGGACCTCTGGTGTGGGGGACGTGCGAGCCAGACAGAGAGGTAATGCGCTGAGGATCCGTAATCTGTCTGATTTGGAGAAGATGACTGAATAATGTGTGCATCTGTAGAGATATATTGTTGCTGATATTTTTTCCAGGAGTTTGAACCCTCATGTCAGTATTATAATCATGATGCTTTCAACCTAAAGTTTGGCCCAGACAAAACTAGATTTTCTGCAATTCATATCAATGCTCGTAGCATGAAGGATAAGAGCGATTGCCTCAATTTGTTTTTGGAATTTTTGAAAGTAAACTTTGATGCCCTTTTGTTTACCGAGACCTGGCTGACTTGTAAGGAAGATCACGTTTCTTTTCCTGGTTATACGTACAATAGTTTACATAGGTCAAGTGGCAGAGGCGGTGATGTTGCAATTTATGCAAAAAAACTGTTATGCTCACAGTGTTATAGAATGTTGTTCAATCATGACGCCAAATGTTTAATGTTTGGTAATAGCATTGCCCCACATTGTGGTTGCTACAATATACAGACCACCTGCTGGCAGCAGGTCCCACTTTTTCCGGTTCTTGGAAAATCAAATGGAATTCCTGAGTTCCATCAAGCTTCCTTTTGCTCTTATGGGTGATATTAACATAAATATAAATTCTGATGATAACATTTCACGGGAACTAAACAGCATCATTCATACATATGCGTGTCCCAACAACATAACCTTACCGATAAGAATAACTCCAACTACCTATACCTTGCTAGATATCTGCGTTACAAATGTGTTATTTTCTGAAACCATGTCTGGTGTGTTGACTACTGACATCAGCGACCATCTTCCTGTTTTTTGTCTTGTTCTTTTTAGAATGAATAAGCAAACCTCGATAAAGTCAAATCGCTGATCAAGAATGCTTCTTCAAGGAGCTAAAAAGTGGCAAATTCAATTACTATTTTCGCCGCTTTTCACAGCTGCGTAATGATGCAAGCATACTGTTGTATCACGTAAATAATCTACTCAACAGAAAGTCGCACTCCGATTTTTAAGAAGTTACTACCACTAATGGGATAATGACTGGCACCGACTTAGCCACAGCAATGGATGAGTTCTTAACGTTGAGAACGCAGCTTTCAATAATTCAGTCTCATGTACAACGTACTCAAATTTGATTAATCCATTACCAAACTCTGTTAACTTTTACTCTGAAACTACGAGAGAAGTCTCTGGTTTAATCAAAAATGTGAACGATAATGCATCAGCAGGGCATGATAATATCAAAGCATCGCCACTAAAACACGTATCGATGTTTTTATGAGATGTCTCGACGTATATCATTAACCTAATGCTTCAAACTGGAACGTTCCCTAATGCTTTAAAAATAGCTAGAGTATGCCCGGTACATAAAGGTGGAAATAAGAATGATATTTCTAATTATCGTCCAATTTTTATATTGCCTGTATTATCTGATGTGTTCTGGGAAGTAATACTCGGCTCGAAACGTTCTTTCACAAATACAGCATTATAACCAGCTTTCAGTATGGGTTTGTGAAGCGAAGGTGTGCTGAACAAGCATTGTTAACCATAAAAGAAAAAATAATTGATAACATTAAATGCCGGAAATTTACCCTTGGTATATTCCTAGATTTTCGGAAAGCCTTGGATTGTGTACTACTTATTTTATTAAGTAAATTGGCTGATTATGGAGTCTGTGGTGTTCCAATAGATTTATTAAGAAGGTACCTGTGGAACAGGCTACAGTTTGTACGAGTTAATAACTGTTTCTCTACTAACATGGTTATACGGCAAGGTGTTCCCCAAGAATCAATTTTGGGACCACTGTTATTTATAGTGTGTATTAATGATATCACAAATATTTCTAACTCACCTGATTTCATCATGTACGCGGATGATACCAATATTTTTTTACCGACTGTTCCTTGTCTAAATTAGAAACTACGGTCAATGAATGTTTAAACAATTTAGAAATTTGGTCGACGGCAAATAAACTCAGTTTGAATCTTAATAAAACTACCTACATCACATTTAGGCCAATCAACACAAGCCTTCAATGTAGTATAGTAGTTAAATATAGCAGCAGCGTTATAAAGCAAGTTACGATCCACAAAGTTTCTAGGCATTTGGTTCAATGAAAACATTTCATGGAATACGCACATTCTAAATTTAGTAAAATACTTGAGCAGATTTGTAGGATGTCTTTACAGAATTTCTAATTAGGTACCCGTCTAGCTGAAGATTTCAATTTATTATGCTCTTTTTTATTGCAAACTTACATACTGTATTCTCATATGGGGAACCACTACTTGTACAAATATTAATAGGTTGCTTGTTTTCCAAAAACGATCCCTTCGAGCTATTGAAGGTTACTACGGTATACCGCGACACTTGGGTACAGAACCCTTGTTTAAAATATATGCCATTTTAGCCGCTCATAAGATTTACTACTTTCGTCTTCTGCAGTACATTCATCACAATAGGCTCTGTACTACTCTATGTGATGAATCTACAGTAACGTATGATCTGCGAACACGAAAAAAACTTGTACCTAATACTCGAACCAACTACGGAAAACAGAAGTTAACTTTTCAGGTGCCCTCTCTTATCAACAACACAACACCAAATGCGGAATTTTTATTGGCACCTAGAGTATTTAAAAAGAACGCAAAAAATATTTAAATGAATATCCCCTATAGTTTCATGGATGGTAGTCGCTGTAGTTTTCTTCATATGCAACCTTTTAGGTGTAAATAATTTTTGCTTTGAAATTTATGTTATTGAGTGCGTGGTCTGTTAATTTGAATCTTTCATGCATGCGTTCATATCTTTTATATATCGTATGTAAGTACTGCATATTCCTTTTTTATATTATATATACACTAGAGGTGTGTGCTGTTGTCTGCTGTTGTCTGGTTTGGGAGCCAAGGCCCAGTCAGGCTTGTCGCCTTTTGCCTTGGCTTCCCCTTTCTTGTACAAGAAAGAAATAAACTCCCGATCCAAGATTGGAGCATTTACTGATTGAGCATATACTGCACTCCACACATGTAAAATTATAATATCTGAAAATTTAAGCTCATTCGGAGCAGTAGACATTCTTAAATGAACTATTTTAATAATTCGAAACAAGCTTCCGGGTCTGGGAACCATTTATGGCTGATGTCACAATGACATATTCTTCTAACGTCTTCTGCGATTCGCAGGAACGGTTGCACTCTCGCATGCACGCCGCGGGTGGTGGTCGCTGAGATCTTTTTTTTTTCTTCAGCAAAAAGATATTATTGCATGCTCTCTTTATTTTCAGAAACCTTCATTATAATATGCGACCTTAGTGTTCCTCGGGCTTATTTTCAGCTTCCATCTAAAAATTATCGCAGAGGCCTAAACGATGGGCTCACGCTGCATAATTTAAGCGTAAGGTCAGAAGTGCGTATTCGCATGTCATGAGTGTTAGCTTGTCTTAGCAACAAGCTGTCCCGCATATAAAAAATATTTGTTGCGGTTTAGCTGTATTTAACCCTAGATAAACTGCGAAAGCGATGACGGAAGCTTCTTTTGCCTGCTAAAATGTTCACCTACGCTCCTGCGTATGGTAGGGGTAACGAGAATGCAAACAGTTCTGGTAGGCTGATTCTGATGTCACCCTCTCGTATGAAAGGAGCGACGCGAGTTGGCAGCTCCTGCCCGTGGTAGAGGGGTAACGTGAAATCAAATGTCATAAGGGACCAAGGATACGGAAACGGACAGGGTACACAGTGACGAGTGGTTAGACATGGCGTAGTATTGCTTTCGCAATAAATTGTGCATGCCCTAACGCTTCTTTAATTCCGCCGTGTGCGCCGCGAACGGGGGAGGGGTTAGCGTTGTGTTGCTGTTTTCTAAGCTACTGCCGGTCGCTATCTCGATCACAATCTAAAACGATGTGAGGCCAAAATATCTGGGGGCTTCGTGCGAAAACATTCCAGAAGACTAGACGTGTTCGCTCAAGACGCGTCTACTATCAAAATGACTGTAGACGCACGACCTCGCCGATATGACCTCCATACTCAAAGATCTATTGTCAAACCCGTACCCATGTCTATGCACACCGAGCATCATCGGTAGATCACTCGGGAGGTCGTTCGCAATGAACTGCACGGGTTTCTCTTATCGCCATGCATCCTGAATTGGCAGCACTCGCGCATGTCATTCGTTGAGATGTTGAGGAGGCACTCGGCGTTTCAGAGGCGCCGACTCCAAAGCAAGAAGGTTCAGCGAAGAAATATATCCCCAAATTACTCAATCCTGCGTACCGGAGACAGCCCCAAGCCCTTTTTTTGAGTAGGCCTATAAGCGCAGAGGCATGCCGACTGATGTTCGCATCACTAACTGCTTTCAGGACACTTAAACTTACCGCCATACTTCAACTTTTCTTTCGGCTGGTAGGCAAGTCCACATTTCACAAACAAGGTACACTGTATGAGTTCCCTTGAATCGCCTATTTTGGTATGTGCAAACCCCTATGCAGAAAAAGACAATTAGACTTGGGGACACATGACATTGAATAAAGTGGAGATAATGTCGAATTTTGTGAACATTTTGCAAGTGAATTTGCTAGTATGCACACCTTCATATTGCTTTCTAATCGATACATACATACATACATACATACATACATACATACATACATACATACATGCATACATACATACATACATACATATTGGGCACTCCATGCAGAAAAAGTAGATAACCGCAAATCAGGGTAAATGAGAAACTCGAAGTCAACCATACTACATTCATGCTTGTTAAATATTGCAAACACTAAAAGGCATGTTAATGTAGAGGAAGCGGCTAATTCGAACCACTGAAGTACAGAGAAAATAGGTCAACGTTAGGTATACACAACTTCGAAAAATGATAGTACCGCAGAGAACGGACCCTACTGGCAGGCGTCTTCTTGGACTCCCTGCGAAAAAAATAGTTATCAACTGCTCGGTTGTTCCTTCATGCCATCTGTATTTATTGCGATGCAATAAAGAGGTAACCTGAGCTCTTTTCAAAATTTTGTAGTGCTGATACTCCTCACTGAGGCGGCAGTTTGCGAGGATAATATTGTCGGGCAAATGTGAGACTGACCAGGGGAATTGTACAGGAGATCTAATGTAGAACTTCTTGTCGTAAATTTGCCTAGTCTCCTCCTTGGATCCGAAATGTAAACCATTGTATAGTTTACATTCGGTTTACGTTGGCAGGTGAAAATTATTGCATGGTTTCCCGCTGGCAATGCTTTTTGGAATTAAAACCATCGCATTCGCAGCTGGTCGTATTTGAAAAAGTTCATTCAGCATGAAATCACTGGTCCAACTTCCGCAGGGATTCTTGAGCAGAGAGATGATGAATGTTTTGGTAGTGAGTTAAACAATGGCTTCCCGGGGTAAGGCTTATTATGTGGAATGGGCATGCTGTCTGCCAATGTCATGCGCAATCAGGATTATCCGTCCTCCTTTCGTTCTCATTTTAATTAACGTTGAACTTCGCTAACAGATGATACGCAGGCAATTAGCATTCAGCTGAAAGTTCAACTCACTCGTCTCGTGTGTACCAGAAAAATAGAGGTATAATTCATTCACAGCATAATTTAGCCAACAATTGCTAAATGCGTGTTTCAAATATTGACGCGAACAATTGAAATTATGGTTGTGTCTACAGCCGCCGGCATGCGACTTCATCACTGTGATTCTAGCGCACGGTTGGAATCAGTATTTCTTGCTTTGTTCTTGCTCGTTGTCGCGAGATTCTGCTTGATCATTTTTGCACGCCAGATGCGCCCAGATGTATCTCGGAGATTCCACGTACTTGTGTGATTTTCTACAATGTTCCGGGTTATGTCAGTCGCCGTTTGCGACTTTATGTCGATGAATCCTCGCCGCCTTTAAGTTGAGCGTTTGTGGCTGCGACCGAGTAATCATTCCTTGACCAGAGTGCAGGTTTGCTGCTATCACCGCCATCGAGTTGTTAATTATTTTGAAGGCGCAAGTCAGCCCAATAAAGTGTTAAGTGCTTATATATGCCAATGTGCTCTAATGTGATCGCTGCATTGTCACCACCTCATGATACCTGTTGGAGGTGCTGAATCCCTGTCAACGTGACTATTTCGCTGAAAAAGGAACTGGCTGGGCAGGCACAGTCTCTCGCGTTTTTTAAGTCCCGTGAGCCTCCCGCTTCCAAGGACGACTGCATCAAGGTGCGGAAGACTGCCTTAACATTTTTGAGTGTGAGGCATCATACAGCAAAGTTGAAGCAAGTGAATTTAGCACTTCAGATATCTTCGTGGATCTGATTTGAAAACCGCGAAGCTTCTTTGCATGACTTGGACACTTTTAAGACGGAGCCTCTGAAGGCTTTTGCAAACGTCGTTAGAAAAGAAAGAGCAGTGTCCTCTTCAATCAAGTCTTGAACTCATAAATGTGTCCATCCTTGCTTATATTGAAGAGATGAAGGGTCTCTTCAGCAGCGTCGATCCCAATATGACCGAGGAGAACAACGCCAACTTCCTGATACGCGGTTTAAAACAGCAACTTTTTTACCGATCTTGTACGCCAGTCACCAAAGAGTGCGGCAGAAACTGTCACGAAGTACCGAGTAGAGAGCAGACTTATTTACCTTCAGGGCCAGTTGCAATACAGAGGGGAGGGCTCATATCTAATAATGAACAAGAAATTCAGCTCAACATATCAATAAAAAAGTATCTCCTAATTATGCTATGTTAGATAAACAGTTTAAAAAAAGTCGGTAAGATCGATGGGTAAAATTTTGGCAGCACGGTGGTTTCGATCACGATATTCACGCGTAATTTAAGACTGGAAAACAAAGGTTTTTCTGGTGCGACGACTTTCCGGTGGAGGCGAAACGATGTGTCTGGCACACAGAAGCATCCTAAATAGATGGAGGAAACAGAGATGTAAGAAGAAATTAATGTCCAAGCTAGAATCAATTGAACGACAGATCACATCCCACGCACAGGAACTAGGCAAACAATGGGGACAAATCTGCGATGGGCTAAACGGCCTGTTTGGGAAAAAAAGAGCCTGGCTTCTGCTTAGACACATCTTAAATCCCACGCTCACTAAAACAGCTAGTAGATCTCACATGAATCAAATCATACACGAATACCCAGGTACATATACAGATCTGCTATGCGAACTTCGAAGCAGATATCTCAATACCGGTAGCAACCCCAATGCCACCTACGAGTACAAAGGGGTTCCTAATGAAGACTTAGACAGAGAGAACGCGGAAGCGGAAATTTGGGCCGCGATTGGTCATTTACGTACTACTTCGGCGCCAGGACCAGATGTCGTAACCAATAAAATGTTAAGAAACTTAGACCTAAAGTCACTCTCAGCAATTAAGGACTTATTGAATAAATATTGGAACAAAGGCGAGCTTCCGTAGATGTGGAAACACGCGAAGGTCGTCTTTATTTCTAAACCCAAAAAGAAACTAAACATAGAGAACCTAAGGCCCATCTTTCTAACGTCGTGCTTAGGTAAACTCATGGAACATGTTATTCTAAATAGGCTTCAGAACTACGCAAAAGAGAATGACCTTCTGCCCAGCTCAATGATTGGCTTCAGAAGTCAACTCTCTACTCAGAACGTAGTGCTTCAGTTGCATGCAGAAGTGATAGATCCCCCTAACCAAGCCGGAACCAAAGCAATTCTTGCCTTGGATCTGAGAAAAGCCTTCGACATTGCCTCTCAAGAAGCGATTCTCCAAACCATCTTCAATATAAAAGCGGGAAACAAAACCTTTAATTACATTCGTTCCTTTCTTTTGGGAAGCACTGCAGAGCTAAGTATCGCAGGACCTAGATCGGACAAAATAGCAATAGGAGAGAGAGGAAGCCCGCAAGGATCAGTCCTCTCTTCCTTCTTATTCAACCTAGCACTGATAGGTCTGCCTCCCAAACTTGAAGAAATCCAATATTTTTAACACTCACTATATGCTGACGATGTCACCTTGTGCGTAACAAAAGGTTCGGACGCTCACATAGAGGAAACGCTTCTTAAGCAGTGAATGTAGTCCAGTCATACGCTAATCAGACTGGGCTGAAATGCTCACAATCTAAGTCTGAGCTACTAGCAGTCAGAAGGAAGACGCAAGACAAAGTAGAGATAAAAGTCTGCCTGCACGGGCTACCCATACCTACAGTCAATACTATTAGACTACTCGGTTTCTACATCCAGAGCAATAGGAAGAGCAATGTCACTATCAACAGGCTGGAAATAGCTGTGCAACAAATCACTAGACTGATACACATAGTAACGGCAAGAAAGAGAGGAATGAAAGAGGCTGACATTTGTCGTCTTATCCATGCCTTCGTACTAAGTCGATTCACATACTCAGTCCCTTATCTCCGCCTCATTTAATCTGACAAGGAGAAATTCGACAGACTCACAAAAAGCACCTACAAGGCTGGGCTAGGTTTACCCAGAAACACTTCAACCGAAATACTTCTCTCACTTGGGATACACAACACTGTAGAGGAGCTGATCACCACACAAGACAGCAAAGCTACAAAGACTAACAAACTCTAAAGCAGGCAGACAAATTCTCAACCACATGGGAATTAATTCCGAACCACTAGCCAACCTTCTAGGTCCACTACCAAGAGGCATGCGCGAAAAAATTATCTGCAAACCTTTGCCCAAAAACATGCATCCATGCAAACATGCTTCCATGAAGACAGGAGGAAAGCTAGAGCTAGGGCCCTAAACAGAAATTACCGAAATCATGATGGGGTGGTGTATACCGATGCCTCAGACTACAATATGGCTGAAGGTGACTTTGCCATCTGTGTAATTAAGCAGTACAGTAACGTCAGTAAATTCGTATCAGCCCCTTCGGTCAAAGTCCGCTACTCGGACCAGGCGGAAGAAGCCGCAATCGCTTTAGCCATCGCTACAACAGATGCGGGCATAATTGTCACTGATTCAAAAACTGCCATACGTAACTTCGCGCGTGGCAGAATATCAAATACTGCCAGAAACATCCTCGCGGATGTTTTTGGCAATGAGGCCACTCACCAAAACGCTCGAGGTTTTATCGGTCGAGCGGTGAGACCTAATACCGAGGAACTTGAAACAGAAGGATTGCTCACATACAGTGACCTTACACAACAATTCAAGCTTTCTAGAAGAGTATACCCACCACCACACAAATCACTAGCAAGACAACAAGAAATTATTTGGAGGAAACTACAAACGAACTCCTTCCCCAACCCTGCGGTTTACTCACATATTTCCGGACAGCATAAGCTCATCACGCACTAAGTGCGGAGAAAGAACCCCAGGTGGTCTATATTTCCGGAGTCATTCACTACGGCGTCTCTCATAGCCTGAGTTGTTTTGGGATGTTAAACCCTACAAACCACCACCACCACCAAAAAGCCGACCTTGATTTTATCATGTGGGACTGCTCAAAGGACCCGCCTCCCAAGGCTCTCATAGAAGCTCCCTCACTTGAATCCTGTGAGGAAGTGCTGCGTAACGCGAGCCCCGATATACAATTGGGCGCCGTAAACCGCGCTGAAGAAGTCGCCGCAAGCCACCAGCTAACGGCCACTTGGCTCTTCCACTAAGACTACTCCCGACAGTAAAGTTTTCCTTTTCTTTCTCTCCGCGTGCTGTGCGATCTCAGTTGTTTTTGTAGTTGTGGCTGTGGGAAGAAGAAAACGAAAATGCACGTGCCTGCCCTGTCTCTGTAGCTGAGGCACATCCGCTGCCTCGTGCGATACAGGTCCACGGGTGGTAGAAATTACTTCGGCGCCTTAAATTACAGCACCCCTTTCTCTTTTCCTGATTTCACTCCCACCTTCCTCCCGTTCTTCACGGCACATTGAAGGTGTCCACAGACAGGTGTGAAAGATACTGCGCCTTTCATTTCCTGAGAACCAATTATTATTATTACAATGACGGACCCCACCTTTGTGAATGTCATCGGTGCGAATGGAGCGATAGAGTTGTTGGAGCGGTTTTAGAGCAAGGAACTTTTGGCGGGATGCGGTTAATGTGTTTGCTGTTCGGTTGTAACTGACAAGTGTGAAGCGAGTACAATTAGTCTGAACATCTGCAAGAACATTAGCTAAGGGGCCACATACAGGATTCCATACTGATAACGCGCATTGATGTTTTGGGAGTATACGAGACATAAAAACAGCAATGAAAGGGAGGATTAAACACTGTCAAAGTTAGGACGGAGGTAGCCTAGCATGTGATTTGCATTTATGGTGATATAATTAATGCTGCTAGTTGAAGATAAAGTATTTGTAATGTAAACCCCTAGGTACTTGTAAGCACGAACCGATACCAAAGCAGTCCTTATTAAGTAGTAAGTCGTCAGGCTGAAATCTGTACTAGATATATGGATATTTTGTATTTAATAGTATTAAGTTCCATACCCCTAGAGTAAAATAAATTAGTTTGGTTCGTCTTAAATTATTTTGCACCTTTTCAAGGTGTTCGTCGACTTGACGGACGAAGTGTAATTCACACTTACAATTAAATACGAAGGAATTTGAACTTGAAGTAAAAAGACGAAACTTTCTATGCAACGAACACACGAAGTAGAGAAAACGTATTTACAAAAAACAGAGAGGCAACCACACCTAACAAAAGACTGACTCACGCTAAACACAAATCCGCGAGCAGTCGCGTTAACTGAACCTCGAGTTCATAGACCTCTTTACGACTTCGTCTAAGCCGAGGCCTGCCTGCTGCCGCTTTCCTAGCGTCGTCTAGGACAAGAACCGGCGATCGCCGCGCGGCACGGTCTCAGTTAACCGCCGCCCAATGTTCGAGACGCGAAGAAGCGGCGCAAACAACTCAGCGCTGCAAAGGCTATGGTGCTCTCCTCCGGAACTGAAAACCATGGGCTACACGCGTGGCCCTTTCAATGACATGAAGTAAGGAGGAGCTGGTTCTCGCGAGGGGATATAGGCGTGACAGCGTGCCTTTTCCCCAATGTCTGCGGTGCGAGTAGGCGCAGCGTGGATGCCGCCATTCTGCATTCGGCGGCGCTTGCGCTCACTTTCAAAGACGTGTGCGCCAAAACGTTTTAAAGTGGACCACCACAATCTTAAACGCCTCATCATAAGAGGATTTCTGGCTTTTGTTGCCCAGCCAAACCGAACATTTACAAAAGGCCGTGGCCTTTCGTCCGCTAGCACAAAGTCTACATCTACAATCCTTTTTCACTGACGCTTCATGGTATCCAGCACATTGACAGCAGGTCACAAAACGTATCACAGAATTTTCACATGCACATTTCTCTCTGAGGTATTTTGAAATAGGTCGAAACCGTGTGCTAGTGCCTATAAGCTCAAACTGAATGAAGGAGTGGTCGCTGAGTGCTGACAGAAATGTCGTTGAATTAACTAGCTCAGAAAACGTATTTACAACAAGATCAGAAAAATTAGCGCAAGCAGGCGTGGCACGAGTTTACAAGTAATTACCTGAGAGCAGTTGAAGTCTGCACACAAATGTATGTAACCTGTTGTGGCTGATGACAAATTGAGAGCGAAGAGTCGTGTATCGGAGCGGTTTATTTTAGACATGTTGAAATCGCCAACTAAAAAAATGGTGCACAAGGAAATCTAACCAATATTTGTTTAAGCACGTCATGAAGGTGACTACAAAATGAGGATGGAGCATTTGCTCTTTCGCCATGGCCGCATCGATAAGTAATGAAATTCTTTTCGCAGATTTGTATTTCCTCGCTTGATATCTTTGAATTAAGCCAAGTTTCAGTGAGACAAATAATGTCAGCACTGCACGTGTCGATCAGAGTAACAAATCATCACGCTTACTAACAACGTTACGAATGTTAGAGAACAAAACACATGACATTTTCAGGCTCATAACCACGAAAAGATAGCTATGCGTAGTGCTCCTCGGCTGACCGGGGACTACGTTTAGAAGAGTGTGATTGATTGATTGAAACAAATTTTATTGATAGCCTTGTCATGCACGTTTGCTACTGGCATCTGTGCAGGCATCTGGCCCCACCACAATCACGGCGGCCGAAGGTGCTGGTTTTATCTTCTGTGACGTTTACCGTAAACATTGGCTCTGGGGCCTAAACCAACAAAGTATCTAAGCTTTACCCAGAGCACAGCGACGGCGGCGTTGTCCAGAGACTGCGGAAGTATCTAGTCGATGTAGTTGGCCGGGCGTATGGCAATTGGAATATAGGCGAGAGCCCTGATTCTAACGTCGACATACCATTGGCAGTACCATGTTATATAGGCAGGGGTCGCTGGACTTCGGCAGTGACGGCCTATTCCTTCGTCGGGATCGTTGAGGAATAATTTTTTTCTCAATGACGGAGTTAACGAAGTGTTAGTTGCGAGGCGGCAGACTAATGTCTGCGTGGCCCTCAATAAATCCTCCGGCATAGAGGAATGGGACACGCCTGTTCCTTGGCGCGTTCCTCTCTTCCATTGTGGAGGTGCTCCAAGGCCTTGCGTCGGCTCTTCTACGCGATTGCTTTGAATGTTGAAGGTGGGCAGGTTGTGGTACATGCTATGATGGAAAGTGCGTTCGGCGCGGTTATTTTGCGTACTGCTGCCTCCGCCTCGGTGTTCGCATACTCATTGCCTTCAATGCATGCGTGTGCAGGAACCCAAGAAATCGTCGCTCTAATGTTTAGCTTGAGATTGAGATCTTCAAATGTCTCTTCACCGGTAAATTCAGGGTATATTGGCGGACTTGAGGTCACTCATCGACACACTTCATACGTGCGAGATGAGTCCGCGCAAAGATATAGTCTGTGTTTGGAATCATATTTTGTAAAGTTTTCAGAACCCACTGCGCTGCTTTTAAAAGGGCTGCAAGCTCTACTTCCACACTCTCGACGTCATCGACGATGGGCAGTGTGGATGTACTCAGCACACGATGTGCGACATCGACCCATGCCACAGTCCGCATATACTTGGGGACATGAGTGTCGCTCTTATTGGCATTAGTTGTGGGAAGTATTTTCTCTGCCATATCAGTATATATTATTGTGGTAGAAGCTGTTGGTTTGTTCGCTACTCTGCGGCTATGCTCTTTAGCGAAACACTTCCGTCTCTCTAAGTTGCCGTAGCGAGGAGCCGTATTTCGTGCCAATAATCAGCCATTGTCAGCGAAATTGGCGGGGCCCAAGGCGGATGCACATAATCACTTGAAGGACAAACTTTTTTTGTTTGGAGCAACATGAAGTTCCTCTAGGATGCACCGGCCAGCTGGGGTACAGCCTAGCCGATCCCTTTCGGCGACATTTGCCTGTTCGGAAATCTCCGTGAGCAGGTTCATGCCACTGTGCGCATACAGCACTTTGAGAGGTGTGTATGGCAGCCGACCCATTACAGTGCAGATGGCTTCTCGATTGAACTTTTTAAGGTTTTCAGACTGCGTTCTTGTAATGATGTCTAAATTGCATCGATACATTGAAGGCCTCGCCTTCAAAAAACGGGTCCGCGAGCCATAGTCTCGCCCGACGAGTGACAAATCCAGTCTCTTAAAAACACCGGTTTATTTCGGATAAACAAAAAAAGCAAAACAGAGAAACATAAGGCGCTACTGCGCTGAGAACAGGCTGTTCATGCGCGCGACAATAGAACACCAACGGAAAGCGGGAAGAATGTCAGGGCCTTACCGCGACGAAACAAAACACACTGCAGAGTGAATAAAACGAACAATGGGGCCAAAGCGCTAAGGGCGACACAAGAAAGATTGCTCCTCGCGGGACAGCAACTCACAGAAATACGCCTAGGCTGTTCCTGCAGGCACTGCTTCCAACTTCGCGTCGGCGATCTTCTTTCAGTCGTCCGTGCACACCCTGCTGGCCCACAACGCTGGCCGGTTGCCCTGCACCGGCCTCTCCACCGGGGCAAGAAAAACCACTCGCCTCGCTTCCGACGCGCTTATCTACCCTCGTCTGTCGCCGCTAACATCACGCCCCCCAAGATTATCTGCTTGCTCATGCGCACTCGCGCTGCCCGTGCAAACACAATACAAATAGAAAGACGCGCGCGCGGTTTAAAACACCTAAAGGGGCTGCAGAGCCCCACAACATAATGCGAGAGATGAGAAGGGCTGTAATTAGATGGTGGGTCTCCTTCTCCTTTGTACTGCACTGGACACTGGTCATTCTGCTAATGAGGCGTAGGAGTGTCTTGCATTTTGACCTTACTTTGCTGACCCATTATGTGCCTTTTTAGTCTTGGTCAAAACACGCCCCTAGAATTCGTGTGGTAGATTGGCATAGAATAAGTTGGCCGGATATGAATAAAGTATATAATCTTCGGACTTATTCCGCCTGCCTGTGTGGACCATTAAGAATTGCAACGTATTCACTCTTCTCCGGCAACGCAGGCATGCCCACCGTGGTTAAGAAATCTCCGATTGTGTCTATATAAGCCTTGTTGGATAGTCTGTTCTTGTTCACCGACAGAGCTTGTCTTTACCGAGATGAGATGTCCTCTGCATACAAGGCATAATTCAGGGACGGATTGGCAGCAAGAAGCTGAGGAAGTCTCGCCATTACTAGATTGAATAATATCGGCGAAAGAACCGCTCCTTGCGGTACGCCTATATTGTTGTTCCTTGGATAGCTTATGTGGTCGCCTACTTTAATTTGGTACGTTCGTTGGGCATGAAAGTATGTGATAAACCTAAGTAGATGGACACGCACTCCAGCGAACTTGGCACCACCACGACCAGACGGGATTACTGCTTCGGAACTTCGCAACCCTAAGGAAGGCTATATTGAGTGTGATGTTGCGTCATTATTTATGAGAGATTCGCACACTCTATTCGATACTGAAATACAGATATAACAGTTATTCCTTATGAACGACTTATTCAGTCGAATAGCGAATTCTCTCCGCTGGCCTGTCCAAATTCAAGCAGTTTTTTCAAGCGAGTTGTGAGTTGATAAACAAATGTGCCGTAACCTCTAAGCCAGTATCCTTTGGCTTGCTTCTGTCAGTGAAAATAGAGTCTCGGATCTTAAAGTTAGAAAGCTTCACTATTACTGGACAGCATTCACATGGCGAAAATTTGCTGAGTCGATGCGCACGAGCGCCTCATTAGGTAGCTGGAGGCTCATTAAGGAAAGAATATTTTGACGGACAAGCGTTTCAGATTTTTTCTATGTTTCATTCTGTGTGTCAGTCAAGCCGTGAAAAATCAAGTTATCACGTTGTGACCTGTCTTCGGGGTCATCCAGTCGTCAATGGAGCGCCTCTGCCTCATTCTGCACAGCCTCAGACACAACCTGGATAACGTTTAGGGCATCTGGGTCTTGTGTATTGAATCATCTTCCCTAGCTTCTAAGATTCAGGAAGTAATATATATCCAGTTTTTGCTGAGGAACATTAGCTATGAATAATTCATTATAAGCCTGTGTATAATTCAGAAACCTGCCCTATATTCCATTTTAACTGGTAAAAGGGCATTGGCAGGTTATGAATTAAGTTAAGATTGCCTTGCGCCTCGACTATGATTCTGGGTATCTCGGTGAAGATGTAATGATGTGTAGGAGAGGATAGAAGGTTTGAGCAACGAGAAAGGTTTTTTATCAAGCAGTCGTCAAGATCGGTTGCACATTCATTAACTTGCATAGGATAAAGCGATAGATATTTAAGAGCAATATTAGCATAGGGCGACGGGTTAACTGCACGCCAAATATGCCAAGCATTTATTTTCATCAAGAAATCAAAAGAGTTTAATAGAGAAATTGTTTTTGGTGTCTTTTATTGCTGTGATGAAACGATTCCCGGGAATTTTAATGTGGAACTACAGCGTAGGTAGGCGAAAATATAGCCCAGCGATAACGGCCTTTCTTTTGCTATGTGGTCATTGCTGTGTATATAATACCATAGTGCTTTGATATTAGTAATATTGCTGAAGCAAAAACTGTTTTTATCTATAATTTATTGATGACGCATTGATGTTAGTAGCAATAACGTCAACGTGCAGAATTTCCAGCCAATTTAGAGTTCTTTTTTTTTGTGCTGCAGTTATTAAGAATTCATATCGCGTACGGTAGAAAATTATGAAATGTCAGCCTACCTGAAGTAACGTCAGTAGCCCTCTCGATGCTTTTGACAGGCTCTCCAAGTTCGACTGTGAAAAGAGATTAGTTTAAATTATGGACACAAAGTGACAAGCAGCAGACATTTTGCGCCCATTTGTGTATCAAAGCTCGCTTTCAGGAAACTGGACATTCATATCAATAACCTAAAGTGTCAAGGTCATAATTCTTGCTCTGTATCTGGGCAAGGCACCCGTTTATTATCCTATGAGCAGCGAAACTGGTACACACAGCGCATATCTCTAGAACCTGGAACCTACAATTGCTACTCCTTGCCACTGGGAGAGAGCACCAACCTTTTTAAAATGATAACAAAGGGAGCACCTAATAAAACTTGCAACCATCTAAACCAGAAAGTTGGCAGTGGTAGTTTGCTTCAGATCACTGAAACCTGGACACTACACAAAAGGTTTCTGCGTGTGGACAGTAGCTTTTCATCAACAGGCGATAATAATTGCACCTTCAAAGATAGGTAAATCAGTGTTACAAAAAATGAAGCTAAGTTTTTTTTTCATGTCTCTGAGGTGACCAAGTCAATGCATATTGATCTCATCCAGATATAGACGAGATGTCTTTTTCACAGTGGCGAACCCATACATTATTGGTACTAATACCGCCAGATGTCCCATATTCTAGAACTGTGTCACGAAATCGGAGCACGGATTCATAAAGTCACAGTAGCACGAAGGAGTCCCGCACGGTATCGCATAGAAGGATCGAAAGAATTGGAGAAACGCCCTTCTCCTCGCGAAGAGAGAGCGTGAACTTGCACCCATCGGCATCACCCTCCTTCTCATCACCCGGCAGCGACGGTGACTCAACCAGCCGGAAAGTGCTCTCTTCTCTCGAATTTCCGGCTTCGCCTAAGCAATGACGACGCGCGGCTAGGGGTGAGAAAAGGGAACGCGCGCTGGTCTTGGCGCGTCGTAACATACAGACGTAGTGCTCCCTATTTATTGAGGTCGCGCCGCTTGTGCTAGTCAGGCTGTGTTTTATCTACTATTGCGGCGAGTTCGCAAGTGTTACTGATCGGCTTCCAGAGTTCACCCGTTGCTGGCAAGCCCACAGATCTACGAGGGAGCGGAGCTTGTCTTACATGGCGACCACACCATGACTCTCCAGGTGTCGGTCTGCAACACTGCCCGGTGAACAATTTGGTGTTTGTTTATCTGTTTCACTCGTGTATTTCTGAGTGTTGTAAAGCCTCTGTTTTTTTGAATGCCTCTTTAGTTGCATGCTTAGCATTGTCTTTCTGTGAACCACTCGCCAGTGCATTTTATGTGTTCGCGTCAATCGCTCTCTTTATCTCTTGCTGTGTATAAAGTTTTTTTTGTTTGTTACTTCTGACTCCGACCCTTACTCTGTTTTGAACTGGCGAAAGCTGGGCACAAAACGGCCACCCCCTTCTGTCAGTACAAGGTAGTCGACTTCCGGCTGAGTTTGCCAGGCAAGTCGAGGGCATCTCCTCTGAGACCGGAACAGCTACTCCCACTCACTCTAAAGGGGTTTGGAAATGTACGTACTATTAGTGGCGCATCGTTAATAAGGACGCCAGAATAATTGTTACCCGTTAATAATTCTGAGTTATTAACGATGCGCCACCAATGTTGCGCACACTTCCAAACACCCTTAGAGTCAGTAGGGGGTAGCTGTTCCGGTCTCAAATGAGATGCCCTCGACTTGCCTGGCAAACTCAGCCGGAAGTCGACTACCTTGTACTGACAGAAGGGGCTGGCCGTTTGGTGCCCAGCTTTCGCAGGTTTAACGATGCGTCACTTATGGTGGGCACATGGCAGACAGACGTCCTTAGGGGCGCATCGTTAATAACTAATAATTATTAAAGGGCTTTGAGTTAGAAGATGGATGTACCAAGAAACCACTTACAGTTCCTGTATCTTAATATTTCAAAGCAGTCACTAGAAGAGATCATTCTTTTACTAAATGATGAACTGGACTTTTAGCCGCGCAAACGCCTTCAAATTGTGCTTGAAGGACATTGAACGATGATTGAGGATTCCATTTCTTACGATCGTATTAGGTTTTAGCTAGAACTTGATCCCGTCAATAGATCGAGATAGCAACAAATAAGCGAATTACGACCGAAAACTGAACGCACAATTAAATTGTGGACCATATAGGAGAAGAAAATATCTAATATGGCACGCTGGCAAAAGAAAGGCTGAAAATGGACATATACTGCGGAGCATGAGGGGAAACTCTAGCAGCTAATGTTATGGCATGGAGTCGGTTGTAAACGGCAGATGATTGAAGACCACCGTCAATGGTCGCTGGAAACGCGGTAAGCTTTTCTTCCTCCGTGGCGTAGACATACAGTCATCGTAAAAGCAAATGCGGTGGCTCGAAAGGAGAGAACAGGAAGAGTAACGCTGTAAGGAGCTCCTGAACCGTAACTGAGCTAGAAAGAAAAGGGTTTATTTTGTTTGCTGAGTGAAAATAATAGGTTGTGCCCTTGGCTGCTGGCATATTTTGGTTTCATAGATAGAACTGCGGAATACAGGGTATATATGTAGTGTTTAGCAACCAAAGGATTGCGTGTTTGCACGAAGTTTGGCTAATCTGCAATTGTAGTCATTTTACGATTACTGGTCGGCACTACATAATCTATAGCACGAACGTCACTAGCACCTGAAACTGCACCACGTGTACATAAGCGTGCATAGTCACCATATTGTGCGTACTGCATGAATATTATAATGTGGGTTTAGATCACTGTCTAGACAAGTCATACTTTTGGGCCCATCAAATGAACGTAAAAGAGATCACAAGGATCCGCAGACACCACAGACGAGTGGTAAGCCATGCCACCAGATCGAACGTTAACGAGATGATTGATTTCTGAGCGGCCGTATATTTTTGAAATATAGTCTTTGGTGTCAACACCAGCACGGGCACAAAGTAATTCGCAGAATTTCTTTTGATGTTGTATATACCTTTTAAGCGCGAGAATGTCAATACGATTCGAAGATGGAAGACTTTGCCTACAGTAGGGAATATACTAGTGATACGCTTCGAGTAAGTGGGCGCGAATAGCCTGAGTTCGCGCGACCAAGATGGCACGTAAATTGGCCTATCAAGCGTTTCAAATTGAAGCTCTACTTTACCATCCAAATAACTTGAGAGCAGTCAACTCATGAAGTTGGGTTAGTGCATCACTGTTCAGAAAAAAAAGAAAATTCACCACGAATCAGGACGAACAACAGGACATAAAATGAGCTCAAAAATGACGTTCTATTCCACCCAAATATACAGGCACCACCGCAAGAGAAAACATGCCAGGTTCAGCTAAGCCATGGCAAATAAATTTCTATCTTCGCAAATAGATCACTTCTAGCAATGGTAGCTATACAGTGCTTGTACAATCATCGCTCATATTGTTGTATCAACAAGCCTTCACTGGTCTCGCCCGTCACTTTACCCAGGTGTTTCTTCGTATTAATAAAGCCATAGACATTGAGTTACATTGTCTCTCCTGGGATTTTCTGCAGTACGAGGTGATGCTGCTCTCAAAGGCTGGCATCTGCAAAGACTCAGACCGCTCTCTCAACTGGACATTGTTGAAACAACCACACATATTGCACACAAGGCTACCTTTCTCGATCCCTCCATCATCATTTTGGTATTATTATTTGTTATTTCTTTATTTACTAAATTTTGCCAACTGCCTCTTGGCATTCAAAGCAGGAGTGGTTGCGATGTTCTTGAAACCGTAAAAAGTTGCACTTTACTGGCAGGGAAACGGAGCATACGGTTTACATACAAAATGCACAGAAAAGAAATCCTAAGTTCGAAAGGCACACTGGCGGCGAGGAAAAAAAGGAGCATCGGTACAAAAAAATACTTGCTATCACAGATAGGGTGTGACGACCTTTACAAAAAATTCAACGAATGACGCATCAACAACTCCGTAAGGTAAGGCGTTCAGCTCGGCAATAGTTCTGGGAAAGAAAGAAAGAAAAGCGTTAAGCATTGATTTTAACTTGCGGCATTACAATTGTCTTACTGTGCTTTCCCCTCGTTTTTCTGCATTCATAAAATTGCATGTAAGTATTAAAATTGATCCTGACATGATTGTTAATGATATTGCACATCATTGTTAGGCGGTATAGTTTACGGCGCATTTCTAGCGTTGGGAGTCCAGCTCGTATTCTAAAGCCCGAGAAAGAGACGCCTCTATTGTAAGCGTTATAGATTAATCTTAGTCCTTTCTTTGATTTAAAATTTTCTTGGTTTGAGGGCCCCACACAGTGTCTGCGTAGTCGAGCAATGGCCTGATGAGTGTTGTGAAGACTGCAAGTTTTGTTGCACTGGTGCAGTGATTCATACGGTGTTTTATAGCCAATACGTTTTCAGTGACGCTGAAACATTATAATTAACATGTGCGTTCCACATTAACTTTGAGTCAGTTATAACGCCCAGGTATTTAAAACTGTCAACCTGCCTGACATCCACATTATTAATTGTATAGGTATGTAATAACGGTTTTTTCTTTCTTGTTACCATCATATGAGCACATTTTGAGGCATTCAGGTTCATATGCCAGGCGTTGCACAAGGGGCTATTTGATGAAAGATAATCACACAGGGCTGCCTGATCGTGCACTGATTCAATGTTCGGGTACACTGCAGTCATCAGCAAAGAACCGGCATTGTACAGAGGAGTTCAGTCAGATCATTTATAAAAATAAAAAAAAGAGGGCCAAGGACAGAGCCTTGCGGTACTCCGGATAATACAGGGACAGGAGAAGAATTCGAGTTTCCTACATAGACACTGTTTTCGGTCAGATAAATACGAATCAAGCCAGCTCAAAATTCGTTTATTATGTAGTATACTTTTTAACTTGAATATTAGCCTTGGCAAAACCAATCAAATGTCTTTTCTAAGTCCATGAAAAGTATATCGATTTGTCCACCCCCATCCAAAGCAGTGATAAGATCATTCTTTGCGTGTCGCAGTTGCGTAACCGTGGACAGGCCCCGCCGAAAGCCGCGCTGTTTCTCAGATATATCAGAGATATATTATAGATATATAAGCACATAAGCTGCTTATGTGCTTAAAATGAAATGTTCCATCACCTTCCTAGCAGTGCAGAGCAGCGAAATAGGCCTGTAGTTGTTTACACTAGTCCGGACTTGTGGATGGGGATGACCCAAGCCGTTTTCCAGTTGTTGGGAATGGTAGCTTGTTCCAGACTTTTATTGAATATTATGAAGATATACTTAGAGTACCATTCCGCGTACCAAAATAGGAAGTTGTTAGGAATGTTGTCTGGACCAGCAGATTTTCTTATGTCTACGTTTAGCAGCCACGGAAATATGCCTGGTTCAGTAATAATGATGCTCGGCAGCGCGTATCTGGGGCATAGGAATTCCGATTGAAGATTGTCAGCATGAAAAAATACAGACGCAAAATACGCGTTGAAAGCTTGGGCAATACAATGCGTATCGCTGATCTCTGCATCCTTCAGCTTAACTTTGGTCACCGGATCTTTTCTGTGCGTTAGCTGCATCCAAAATTTCCTTGGTGTGTTTGTAAGAAAACAGTGCATCTTGACATTGAAGTAGCGTTATTTAGATAATTTAATTTTATCTTTCAGTTCAGCACGCATTTACTGTAGCATTGAACTGCTGGTGCATGAATTGGAGCGTGAGTTGCGTTTGATATTACGCTTTGGTGTAATATATCCCGAGTAATCCATGGACTGTGGCGAGGTGCCTTCTTGCGCTTTGTGGTAATGTATTTTCGAATACATTCTTGTACTGCATTCTTAACGTGCGTCATGAATCATTGACGCTGTTTCTCATTAAAAGTATTAAAATCCTGCTCTAAGTAGTCAATTACGATTTTTTCGGCGGCTTTTCTGAAGTCCAAGAATTCCTTGGGGAGGTTCGCACCACTCTTCGGGTTACATTGCTTTTCAAAAGAACTAATGCATAATCAGATATACATGGCGAAACTTCGACTGTAAACCCTAAGTCACTTATTGCTTCAGAGATAAATACAAGATCGAGCACTGACTCGGAAGTCGTAGTGATACGTGTTGGTGTTTCGACTATCTGCTTAAGGTCAAGAGCGAAAGCAATATCGAGCAGTAGTTCAGAGTGCGGACATGAAGGCCGTCAGCAAAGTTCATCCCAGTTTATCGTCGGTAGAAAAAAGTCGCCGCATAAGATAAGAAATGGATAGCGTTTTATTTGCTCAAAAAGAAAGTCGTAAAGCGACACTAAAACAGAAATGTCAGAGTTCTGTACCCTGTTCATTACCCCGATAAGAATATTATTGGCTTAATTGCATGTGAACCCAAACCATCTCGGCAGATATATTATGTGGAATAATTGAGTGGGTTATGCCTTTCTTAATTATGGCCGCCACACCGCCTCCCCTTGACCCGCGGTCTTGTCGAATTATCTCGTATGTAGTTAGGGACAATGTCAGCATCGGGGATACTTTCGCGAAGCCATGTTTCTGTGAGTAGCGTTACGCTGGGGCCCGTAACCAAGAAGACGGCTTTCAAGTTCATCGGGTTTGTTTGTTGACGTTTAGAACAGATAGCGGCGTTCTGTCAGGGTGCGATTTTGTCGACTGAAAGGCGCTGTGGCCATTCTTTTCTCCAGAGTTACGCCAGATGTGTCATTTCGATTCCGAAGGAACTGCCCTGTTAAGTCATTCGTCCAATCTTTAAACCTTGCCGTTTACTTTAACCTTATCGAAAGATATTCAGGACACCATGGCATTTTTTTCCAGCTTTGGAAGCTGAAAATCTCGGACAAGCAGTATGATCTCTTAGTCAACCATTAACGTTTTTGCACGTTGAACTATGACCGACAGGCCTTTGTAAACTGATATTCATTCCTGGCGCTGTTTAACGTTACCTGAGTCTCCTGCATATTGTCACGTAATGGCGATAATACCATTGGCGACAAATTAGGAGGCTTGAAATTCTCTGCGAAAACTTTTTTATTCGGACTGACTTGCGCCCGCATAAGAACTAGGCAACTCGGTGCGGCGATAGGAACAAACGTGCTTGTCGAGCTAAGAATGCCAGTCACACTCGTCAACGCTCGATTTAAAGGCGGCTCAGAACCATCTTTATAAAGTCGCAAACTGTTACTAGCACAACCTGGAACATTGTCGAAACATACGCGAGTGGCCGGAATCGTGGCATTTTGCGCGACAAAGAAACTGATAAAGGTGCGTCTCGCGACATCGAGCGTTAACAAACAAAGAATACAGCATTGGTTGGTTTGGGATGCTGGTTTATGGGTTTTAACGTCCCAAAGCGAGTCAGGCTATGATAAACGCTGTAGTGAACGGCTCCTGAAATTTCGACCCCCCTGGGGTTTTTTAACGTACACTCACATCGTACAGAGCACACGAGCGCCTTGCTTTTCGCCTCCATCGAAAAGCGGCTGTCAAGGCGTGGATTCGATCCCCCATCCTTGGGAGCAGTAGTCGAGCGCCTAACTATTGCGCCGCCCTGACGGGGTAAAGAATACAGACTTGATATGCGTGCCAAAATCTGAGTGATAAGGTCGCATGCTAAAAAACAAAAAAAATACTGTTTTGAAGGTATCGGGGCATTACTGCCTATTAAAACACATCGCCTCAATATTCCAAAATAAACAAAGCAACTTAACATAAACATTACAAAGTTTAACCAAGACGGATTCTTTAACGCGCGTAAAAAGGTTTCAGATCAGCACCATGTACGATTTCTGGGCGCGCGCGTAGACGTTGTGATGCTTTTGTACCGTCGGGAATCACTTCATAATCGAGTTGTCGAACGTGGCAAAGGATTTTGTATGGCCCAAAGTATTGACGCAGTAACTTTTCACTTAGTTCACCGCGGCGAACTGAAGTACAAAACCACACTTGTTCTCCTGGCTTGTACTATGCGTGATCTCGTCGTAAGTTGTATCGTCGGGTGTCGGTGCGCTGTTGGTCTTTAATACGCAGCCGTGCGAGTCGTCAGGCGTCCTCTGCACGCTGCAGGTAGGCGGCGATGTCAAGGTTGTCCTCCTTGGTTACGTGTGGCAGCATTGCGTCGAGCGTCGTCGTGGGATCCCTGCCGTACGCTCTGGTTTTCTCCTGGACTGCCGTGTTATTCGCGAAGATCACGTACGGCAGGAAGGCGTCGCAGGTCTTGTGTTCAGCATTCACGTAATGGCAATCATGTCTGCAATCGTTTTGTTGAGGCGCTTCGTAAGTCCATTGGTCTCGGAGATGGCAGACAGTTGTCCTACGGTGGCTCGTTTAACTGTAGTGAAAGATGGCCTGCGTGAGCTCAGCCGTAAATGCAGTTCCTCTGTCCGAGATGAGCACCTAAGGAGCGCCGTGTCGCAGGAGAATTCGTTCGACGAAACACTTAGCAACCTCTGCTGCGGTACCATTGGGCAGGGCTTAGGCTTCGGCGTAGCGGGTCATGTAATCGGTTGCCACGATGATTCACTTGTTCTCCGCTGACGAAGTTGAGAATGCGCAGAGAAGGTCTATCCCAATTTGTTGAAAGAGCTTAATCGGTGGCCGTATCGCACTCAGAAGACCAACAGAACTCGTCGGGGGTGTCTTACGTCGCTTGAATTCACGGCACGTTCTCACATAATGAGCAACGTCGGCAGCCAACCGTGGGCAGTAATATTTTTCTTGTATCCTGTACAACCTGCGCGCAAACCTGAGATGCCCTGTTGTCCGCTCTATCGTGCAGCGCCTGCACAATCTGCTGTTATGTTTTTGGGCTTAGGAAGCTAACCGTTTGTGTTCGCTACGAAGTTCTTCACGACGTCATTGTGCAGAGCGAACGACGGTAAATGACGCCGGAACACAGCAGAAATGATGCGATCTTTCCTTCCAGATAATCACCCAGGTCTTTTAACTCAGAGTCCGAGCGCTGCTGCTGTTCGAAGCTGCTGGCGCTTACCGGTCCCAAGAAGGTGTCTTCGTCATCTTTTTACGGTGGCGCATCAACGGGAGTTTGTGCCAGCAGTCAACATCGGAGTGCTTGCGGCCTGACTTGTAGACGACTGTGATGTCGAATTCTTGTTGACGAGTGCTCTATTGGTCAAGGCGGCCTGAGGGGTATCTCAAATTTGCCAGCCAGCAAAAGCGCGTCGTGATCGCGTATACCTTGAATGGTCGGCCGTATAAGTACAGGCGGAACTTTGAAGTGACCCAGATGATGGCGAGGCACTCCTTCTTGGTCGTCTAGTAATTAGCTTCGGCTTTCGATAGATGGTTAGTTAGTTTGTGGGGTTTAACGTCCCAAAACGACTCAGGCTATGAGAGACGCCGTAGTGGAGGAGTCCGGAAATTTCAACCACCTGGAGTTGTGACCTGCTAGCATAGGCGATTGCGTTCTCCTGCCCGGCATTCTTCTTAATAGGAACGGCGTCTAGGCCCAGACTGTTCGCGTCGGTATGTATATCAGTCTCGGTGTTCTCATCAAAGTGGCTTAGCACAGGAGGGGCTGTAGGCGGCGCTTAAGTTCGTCGAAGGATTCCGCTTGCAGTGCTTCCCATTGAAATGGCACGTCTGCCATTGCAAGCTACGTGAAACTTTCGGCGAGGCAAGAAGCATTCTTGATGAATCGTCGGCAATACGCGCACTGTCCGAGGAATCGGCGCACAGCTTTCTTGTCGCCGGGCTGTGGAATCTGCGATCTCAGTTGTTTTCTGTGGTCGGACGAGCTCCCTCCTTGCTGACGATATGACCCGGAAACATCATCTCCACGTAGGCAAAGTGACGCTTCTCTGCTTTCACCTAAATCAGAGGACTTGTTCGTGTCAAGTACTATTTGAAGCCTTATCGGATGGTCTTGAAAGTTTGAAGAGAAAACGACAACGTCGTCTAATTAAACTAGACAAACTTGCCACTTCAAGCCAGCCAACACAGTATCCATTACACGCTGGATTGTCGCCGGTGCAGAACAGAGACCGAATGGCATTACCTTGAACTCAAAGAGGCCGTCTGGCTTGATAAACGCGGTCTTATTTCGGTCTCTTTCTTCGACCTCAATTTGCCAGTACCCGCTCTTCAGGTCCATCGACGGGAAGTACTTAGCGTTGTACAGCCGGTCCAGCGTGTCGTCGATGCCGTGAAGCGGGTAGGCATCCTTCTTTGTTATGCTATTCAAGCAGCGGTAATCAATACAGAAGCGAAGTGTACCGTCTTCTTCAACAAAACGACTGCTGCCGTACAGGGGCTGTTCGATGGCTAGATCACGTCATCACTGAATTTCCTCAACTTAATCGCGTATGGCTTGGCGTTCGCACGGCAATACACGGTAGGGGCTTTGACATAGCGGTCGAGCGTGTTCATTCGTGATGATGCGATGCTTTGCCAGCTCAGTTTGCTGCACCTTCGACGCTAAAGAAAAGCATTCGCTGTATCTGTCAAGAACCGTGCGAATCCGGTCTTGTCGGTCTCGGGCAGCGCTGGCTGCTGTCGAAAATGGGGTGTTTGGCTCGTTTGTAAGCATTGTCTTCAAGTTGGCTGGGGAGGGCGTAGACTTCTCGGGTGTCCGCTAGCTCGTCAAGGAAAGCAATCGCCATGCCCTTGTTCAGATGCTGGGATTTTTCTGTGAAGTTCGTAACGAGCATTTTAGTTTGTCCATGACGGAAACAGCCGACGCATTTTACAACTTCTACTCCGCTCTCCAAAAGCATGCTGGGTCTTTCCTTCAACTTCATCTTCACCAGTTTTGATGTCGCTGGTAACCACAGAGACGACGATGCTTGATCAGGGCGGTACACTCAAGACTTCGTCAAGGGCGTTTAGAGTGACGTGGTTCGTAGAAGGCGTCGTGAAAAGGCATTTCTCTGTCCGTGGAGAGCTTGATGAGCTTTGAAAAGTTGATGATCGCCTGACGCTCATTCCAAACGTCCATACCCAAAATCACGTTACCGGAGCACTGCTATAAGACCACGATGCTCGTAGGGTAAGTGCGTCCATTCACTCTCACTCTTGCGGTGCATCGTCCAGATGGCGTAATAAGGTTACACCAGCGGCGCGGATTAGCAGGTGATCCGAAGTGGTCGTCACTTTCTTGAGCTGGGCGTCGATCGTTCCATTGAAATGCGGCGTAGCAACGGAGTACAGTAAGAAATCGCAGTTAGCTAACTTTGGATGCTGAATGAAAACCAACATACGGGGCGGTCGGTAGGCCGAGGAAAAGCCCTGCCCGCTGCTTAAGGAACGGTGGCATAGCTCCGGAGTACGGTTAGGAAACGGAGCTAGCTGACTCCGTTTGTTGGATAGAACATTCCCCTCGTGCCTAAAGGCATTACCCAGCCGCAAACGCGTTGGATTCCGTTGCCGAAAAGAACGGTGCCTCGACGGAAGCCTGGCGGCTGGGTCGAACCAATCTAATATTCCAGTATCATCGATGTTTTCAGGCACTGTGTATAGACGACTGCCAGTTTTTATATCGCGATATCCCCATCGTCAACCACCTAAACGCTAGTTACTTGATACTCCTAGTTGCTTAATACTTGATACGTCGTTGCTGGCGGAGCGCCTAAAGGCTCTTCACTACTGCCATTCTCAATGTTTGAACTACTTCGACCATTCTATATGTGATTACGGATTTCCTCGAATACTTTGGCTATTTTGTCCATGACAACCCGGTTTTTTCTGCAGCCCATGCTTTTGATTTTGCCTAACCTAATTTTCTTTTCACCGCTTCCCGGCCACCCCCATTGTTTATTATATTATAATAAATTATATAATTTATTATAATAATAATCATATTATAATTTCTTATATTAGATATTTACAGTTATAAACTAGCTTCGGCAGCACTGACAGTTCTACCCAATCTGCTGTGTTTGAAGCTTTCATTCGTTTTTCGTACTTAATCAAATCTTTCCTCTATTTGGGCAATTTACCGGCACCCTTTCTGTCTACCATATGGCCTACTTCTGCCATCCTCTGTGTCATTCATTGATACTGCACAGTTCGTCCTCGCTTAGGGCTGAATATCTGTGCTCTAGCGAGATTCTAAATTCGTGTTTATTTATTCTTGCCACTAATTTTATGAGGAACTTCTTTCTTACTAATTTGTTCGCTCCTTAACTCTCAATTGGTATGAGATTTATCATCCTGTGGTGCTGCATCGCAACGTTCGAATGACCTCAACGTCCTGCCCAGTGTGAGGGGTGAGCAGAAAACCAAGACAATTTCATTTTAATGTCACCATTACGGCTTTTCCATGCACACTTCCAATAGTCCTATTTGCTGAAAATTGTATTTATGATTGGTCAGTTGTCGAATAACTCTGCCGCCATTATTATATATAGAATGTCATTGTTCTCCACTGCCTGGTCACCATGCTACATTTTGTCTCACTTGGCACTGAGGACGTGAATGAATAACGTATGCGTTTTTATTTTCTCCGCTTCCCATTGTACATATACGCACATGCTTTCGACTGCCTGCTCCGCATGACTACCTGTAGGTACATGGGCCTGTACACTCCTCTTACTAAAGCTTTAAATGTCATAGATATTACCAGGAACATGCTTATTGACAAGAAAACAAGCTCCTAGTTCACGTCTGTTCAGTAAACCTGGATAACAAAATACATAGTGCAGTGTATGCCTTATTTGCCTTATTTACTTCATTAGGCCTTCATAGAGCCTTTAATGCCTCATTGTTCACAAAGAGCATTAATTAAAGATTCAGGGCGTTTAAAATGGTGTGCCGTACGGAGCCAGCGATTATTCGCGTCATCCTCTGCGTAAAAGGTTTGACTGCCACCGTGTTCAATTATTCCGCAGCCGCTACGAACTGAAGGCCTGAGGTTTATTGGAGCATTTCTCGGAAATAGTGGCCAATTATTGCACTAGGGGGTCGAAATAATGTTCTAGTGAGCGAGTACGTGAGTTTTGCGTATGATGTGCACCAGCATTAGGGCATAAACCAAACTCATTTATTTATTTCTATCGACACCTGGACTGTTTCAATACTTTAACTTAATAATTGAGCAGCACAAAGATTTTACCCAGAGTACCCTTCCACTAGAGGCGTATATTGTATACTCTGCCACCGCTGCACATCTTAAAAGTTGGTAAGCTTTATTTTACAAATACGTCTACCATGGAGGCATGCGCCATAGCAATATTTTAGTGACCACCTGAAGTAAGCACAAAGCTCCGATTTAGGCTTGCGTAGTAACATGTCTGCGTCACCGAACACAGGGGTGAAGTCTAGAATCAAGCTTACAGGATAGCGGGACTCCGATGTCACATTATCTCCTGACAAGCAAAGCGCAAGATGACAGGGCTTGCCAACTTAGCCATGAAATCTGGTCTTGTGACGTCAGACAACCCTACGATCTGCAAATGGCCGATCATGTCACCTATAAAATGCCTCCTGTCAGAGGCATGCCCATGATTTGTCGCTCACAACGATAGGTCAGCGCCAGATTTTTCGGAGAATGAGTAATTTAATGCTAACTAAATAATAACTCGCCTCTCTACATTTCAAGTCTATATCCTCTTCTTTCTGTCTAGCCATAAGTGGGGATCGAAATCATGAAAAGCTGTCTATCCGCATATCTCGCTTCTGTGTTACACTGTAGAGCATTTGCACTGGTCTGTTTCTTTGTATGCGACAGTTCATTGTCTTATATCCTTTGAAAAACTCATTTCAAGCGACAGAATGAATTTCATTATTGTCGAGTTCATCTGATCAGCCAAATTTGCATTGAGCGCCTTTTTAGGCCGACTCCATCGCACAAAAAGCCAAACTGCCCGTCGTGAAGTGTCTAGCAGAACATACAGAACTTTGTGAGCTAAAAATAAGCACACATAGAAAAATTAGTGCTTGATTTTGCTCTGCAGTTTTGTTCATGCGCAGCCACGCTAACCCGTCTCTTATTTTTTTCATTACATAGGTGCAATATAAGCTCCATATTACCCGTTCACAGCCTCTAAACAAAAAGATGTATAATTGGAAACCGACTGCTAGCCAATGGAAACCGAAATCGAGTAACACTTTTGGGTTTTATTACCAGTAACTCCCCTTTCCAAATCCAAATCCCTTATACAGTATTTTGTACAAAAAATACTAGGGCAGGAACAAAAAGCTACTGAGTCAGTCCAGATAAGGCTACAATAATGGATGTGAGAGAGAAATAGTGAATTGTAAAGCAGAAGTTTAATTTTTAAAAGAAGCATCTGCCTGAACCGACAAAGCAAACCAGTAACCTTTGCTAGCTTTCCGGCCACATGGTCCACATGCGTATTCCAGCTTAAGTGCTGGTTAAAGATTAGTCCTAAGCTTTTAGCATCAGCTACCAGTTTTAATTTCTCTGAACCAAGTTGCACGTTTAAATCCCGACTAATATGTTTTTGCACAGTTGCAAATAACAGAGCTTTTGTTTTACTGGCATTGATTTCCAAACCGTTTGTTCCAGTCCACTGAAGCAGTTTCATTAGTGCTATATTTGCATAGTGTTGGAGATTATAGATGTTGTTTGAGTGGAAGAAAAGGCTGGTATCATCTGCATAAATAATATAAGTGCATTACTGCTAATTTTTTTTATCATTTATATAAACGTTAAAAAGTATCGGTCGCAATACGCTGCCCTGTGGTACTCATGCAGTGATATTTAAAACAGAAAAGCGTCATTCATTAATTACAACACACTGATTGCAATGATTAAGGTATGGTTTAAGGAATGTACCCGGGATTCCACGGAAACGATAATGCTCTATTTTTGTAAATAGGGTTTAATAAAATCTCAGCACTCCAAGAAGTGCCGAGATTTTGGTCTCACAAAAGGAATTTATATCCTTTGCCCGCTGAAGCTTATCACACGCTAGAATAAGCACCAATAAAACGGATTGAATTCATATGTCTTAGGCACGCCTAGTCATGTGAGCTGGATTTGGAAGGTTGTTGGGGAAGGCGCTTAGTACCAGATTAAGCAAAGCAGGAATGTGAACAGTACTCTCGGCTAGCCTGTAGATTTCTAACGGCCCTCGGGCCCTAGTATCAGACCGAAAAGCCATGCCGGTTGTTGGGGCAGATTTGCGGCCGTGAAGGAGAACACGTCAAGGCAGAGCCAGCTGAGCAGGCTGTTTAGCAGGAGTACCTGATTTGTTTTTACTTCCTCAGTACTAGTGGATTTCGCGCGCTCCGATGTCTGTTCGGAACCGCTTGTGCCTTAAATCGTACGCTTGGCTGTCGTCGACAGAGCGCGATGCCGTGTTCGTGATTTCACATTCGAAGGATTTCCTCTTTTCTCACCGATTTCGGTGGTGGAGGGTACTGGAGGGATCACTTCCCACGGAGTATCCATGCGAGTGACCTCACATCCTCGACATTTGCCCATCGTGTAGGCACTTTGCTGACTGTTTGCATGATATCTTAGTAAAAGCACTTTGCCTTAGTCCTAATGAGTTCTCTAACATCAGTTGCTTCAGCAATGCTGTAGTCTTTGCTAGGTTTTCCTATCTTCTGCGCCTTATAGTTTTCGGCGTTTCTGCTTCCTGAGGAAATTTCTCTTGGAAGCCTCCACGAACGAGTCTGTCAACTTAGCAAGACCTGGCGTCTCTCAACTTGCAGCCGCGAAATAATATCAGCAGCCGCTAATGGTTTAACCATCTGGCCTCACTAACTGCCGCTATTTCGAGTGCACGTCGCTAAATGCGCTTGAGAACCATGCACATCTGTGCCCGCAGGCACAGTTAGCTGCGGGATTTGTTGTGTACACGGCTGCAGGTCGCTGCTCCATTGGCATTTGTCTCGCTCTTGCATAATCACTGTCCGTAGGCGTCTACATCTGCAGAGACGTTTGCATTTATACACAGACCGAAGAAAACGGCGTAGAATTACACATTCTGGTAGCTGCACAATCTCGTATGTGCAACCTTAGGCGGCTCGCTATCAAAGCATGTGCGCACTCCTTTTTTGCAGAAAATAACTGATTTTGCAGCCCTTACCTTTGCCACAAGGAGTAAGATACACAGGAGCGCCGGCTCAGGCGCGCTCAATGCATTCGACGTAGGCCGATTTTGCTACACGAACGCCGAGCCGGCGTCCGGTGCTCAGCTTCAGACTGTACTCTCTTCCTCCGCTCTCCTTTCCTCGCCGACGTGGCTTTAGTAGCTCTTTCATCGCTCTCTATCCTCCTTGCAGAAAGAGACAAATATGCGCGCCACCTCTCAACAGTGTTGTGAAACGAAATGCCCCCGAGGTCGATCCAGGCAACCGCGCGAGCGTCGCGTACAACGGGCAGAAAGCAGACGGAGGGCTTTGCGCGTCGTCTGCTAGCCGGAAAACGCACAAGTGGAATCGTGGTCATCCACCTGTATTTTGCTTACGATAAAACTTCAAAATGAAGCTCCGCCAGTGTTTTCTTGTTTTGGTTTTTTGTCGTCTGCGTATTCCCTTGAGAATGAGTTGACAGACGACAAACCACGCAGCGAGATCACCAGTACGCAGACCGAACAACACACAGCCCGACATACGTGTGAGGAGCGCATACTGTGCATTGCTTCTTTTTTATATGCGGATGGTAGGTTAGGCGATGAAGGGTTTCGTCGTTGGATGCAATTAAGGGTACGGCAGTGGAAACGAAAAAGTCATCTTGTTTCGGCCACCAACTGATTCAAGGCTTTTCGAGTAGTTGAAGCAGAACATAATTCTGCCACCGATGCTGCATCTACAACATTGAGCTGCGGAAATGTAATAACACGCAGATTATGCGCTCACTGCGGAATGTCAGCGCATATTCAAGAGCGTTAGGTGGCCTTAATTGACCGAGAACCATCCACTTCGGCCTCTGTTCGTCTATGCGCAGGGGCCGGAGACTGAACTAAGCATCGCGTACCGTTTTTCTAATTGTAATACTCACACTGTCATCCACAGGATCACAGGACACAAAAGAAAACACAGAGAGGTGAAACGCGCTGTCTGCATGGGGACTTTCGCTAATAGGAAGGAGCCAGCGGAACGCGGCAGGTGAGCTGTATGAAGCAGATGAGCGCAACGGGACTGAAAAAGATATATGCCAGCGATGAGGCAGGCAACAGGTGACACCTCAGTGTAGCTTGAAGATGCAGACAAGACGGTTTCAATGGATATATTCCCCGCGGCGATGCAGGCGATACATATTCCCGCAGCGATGCAGGCGATATGCAAGTGCAGCGACATGAAGCAGACGACAGACGCGGCAGCAGCACGGAACGAATTGGCCTTGACGGAACTGCTGGAGCGGAGGCGCGGTGGTGGTACGCTTCAGCAGCGTCAGTGACAAATACTTGCGCCATCTATCAGATCCGCCATCAAGATTTCTCCGACGTAGCGAAATTTCGCCCTCTCAAAGAACGGAGTCGGCGCTCCTGTCTATCTTACTCCGTGCTTTGCCATAACACCTTATTGGGTATTATTAAAAAGCTTATTATAAGCCGGGGGAAGTCTCGAAATTACTCGTAGACACGCAAGCTACACTAGAGTAAATGTCAGTCCCACGAAAATTTGGATTCACTATCGATATGCCCCGAAGTGTCGGAGGTCTCGGTCTCATCAAAAGACTCGCGACACAGTAATGACAAAAAGAGCCTTCCTGCTGAGCCCTGGCAAGCTCTTAACGTGAGAAACGCTGCATTGAGGGGGCATCCCAGCTCCTATGCGATGCACGTGCTTTGGAGCTTCGATAACAGGCGCTCTTATTTGCGACCTCATTTTGTTGTTTGGGCGTACAAGTGGTGCTATACTTTCATCGCATCCGCTCTATGAGAGTGACCTTATCGCTTATTTACGCGACACTGGTTTAGTCACCTGGGCAGTCGAATCCTGCGCCTGTCGCGGCCCCAACACTTTATCATGGACTTGGCGGCGTTCCCTTCATAAATTTCTCCCACTCGCATTTTTTTGCCAGACAATACTTTAAGCTCACACCATATTTGCGCCAGCTTGAAGTGCAACAGGTGGCTTCGGCATCTGGCAGCAGCTTGAAGAGTAGTTCGGGATCACCTCGGGAATATCTTGTTCGGCGGACACTGGTTTTATTCGAGACTCATCGAAGTAGCACAAGGAAGCCTCTGCTTTGCCATTCTTCATGAACTAACCTGGTTCCTCGTGAGATGTATATAAGTAATCTTTCTACATTCAGCTCCTATTCGTGTGTCTCGTCGTTTTTTTGTCCTCCCAATGTAATGCTATTGAGGCAATAATTTGAATTAATACCTACTAGTCCAACATGCCGTTCTTCAGTTTATCTGGTGTACAGTGGCTTCCTTTATATGTATCAAATTAGACATTTCCAACCCACCTATGTTGTCAGCACTCAAAGCTGTGTGTATCTGCCCAGCTCACACTGCATCTTGGCATGGGCGGCTGCCACGACTCTTACATTTAAGTTATGCAGGCACTTTGTGGTTGGCTCAGACGATCTAGGGGACGTAAAAAAGATCTGCAAAATAATTCGAAGCAATTGGGGGCAAGCTAGATTCTTCAAGGATGTCCCATAGATAACATGCTCAGCGGAATACCTCACCACAGTCAGCATATTTTTGAGATTGGTGGAAGACAAGGAACCAGCTCACAAAAAGGCTGCTTATTGGTCTTTGTGGTGGATTTTGGTCGTTTAGACGAAGCCTGAAGCGCAAAAGAGACAAAGCAATGTCTCCCTCTCTTGTGTCGCTCTCACAATTATGTCGTTTTGGGCGCTAAGACTTTGCCAAAACAAGCAGCTCAGAGAATTGCTGTGGAACATCGCTCGCTCTTATCTTCCAAAACTCCGATGCTCTTCCAAAGCTCGTTTCTCGGGCTAAATTCTTATCCAAGGTGCAGATAACATTAGAAACCTCGTTACATGCCTCGATGCTGGAATAGGGTTTGGAAGTAGGATACATATTCAGTAGCCGCACCAACTCGATTTTCAGTGGGGCTCCGCTTTGGTGCATCATATTGTGGTGGTATAACTGAGCGCGGACTTGACCCTGATAAGAAAACGCCAGGCCGCTAACTCGGGCCACAACAGTGGGCGCGAAGAAGGGCTTACCTAAGCATAGACACTTTCTTAGGAACCATTTCAAGAGAAGAAGGTCAGTAGGGGAAGGGCCGCGACCGACGAGTTTATAGAACAGGAGGGTGCTCGTCTGCATATGCGAGAGGAATGACGAATTGCCACAACCACCACAAGGGTATTCAACAGATTAAGTGGAGTCACTACAGTTGATAAACATGGCCCTTTGTGATATGGTATTATTCTCTCGCATTGTTAACACTATTGATTTCAACACCATGCCACGCACCAAATCTGGCTACAAGTGTAACGTTTATAATAGCAGCTTTGGCTTGGTTTGTGGGGTTTAACGTTCCACAAGCGACTCAGGCTATGAGAGATGCCATAGTGGAGGTCTCCAGAAATTTCTACCGCCTGAGTTTCTTCAACTTCATACAGCACACGGAGCCTTGCGTTTGGCCTCCACCTAAAAGTAGCCGCCGTTGCCAGGATTCGGTCCCGGGTCCTTTGGCAAAGTAGTCGAGCGCCCAAACCAGTGCACCACCAAGGCGGGTATAATGGCAACTTTGAAATAAGAATAGGGTGCCACGGACATGCGCTTCGATTGTTTCCGTCGCTGACCTGTAGACACGTGATCATAACCTTTTCAATGATGGAAAGTCGCATGCCAAATTCACCACCTCTTTCGAGCAGATTTCGCAGTTTTTAAATTATACCTAATGTCTTGCCAGTGTAATTCTTTCCACTACGATTCCGATTCAATGCCCTGATCTTTAAGCCTGTATAACATGAGTTTGAGAAGAGATATTTCTGCCGTGTTTTTGGACTAAGCCAACCGGAGGTCTATTGCAAAGCAAAAACATGATTGAATATGAATGGCCCTGCCTCGCACTGTAACTGAGGTTGCACAATGCAGCACGCTTAATGCCACGTGCTGTTTTGAAGCCGAAGGCGTTTATTCTTGTTTTCAATAAAACAAGTCAGCTGATTGTCGTTGTGAAGTCATGTGCGGAGGAGACGCTCCCTGATGATGAGAATTTGTAGTGTAAAGAAGACGAGTTCCGGGAGAAGCAGCGCTGCGAGCGCAAGGCGCGACACCGAGTTGTTGGCGCAAAAGACTAGGACAGTCGCTTCTGCGAGGTCTCTCTTGGCCTCTCCGTTACAAGAAAAACCGTCACATTACTACCTACAATAACGACATTGCGAATGAAGAAGACTTTTCGCCTGGGGGAATTTCTAGTACTTGCACCATTCACTTCACCATTCGCGACGGCATCCTGTATTCGCCGTAACTACACTCTTGATGGTAGGGAGTGGCTACTTGTCATCGCTCCCAATTTAGGGTCAGAACCTGCGCACTCTTTAACAATCACCCACAGTATACTCTTGCCGGCTTCTTTATAATGTATTCATGGCTTCGCCTTCGCTATTATTGGCGTAGCATGCTCACCTACATGCGCAACTACATCCGCTCGTACGCCGACTGCCAAGGTTGCAAGCTTGGCCCTCACACCTCAGTCGGCCCGATGCAGCCTCTTCCTTGCCCCTCGCGGCTTTTCGACCGCATTGGGACTGACCTTTAAATACCGCTTCCGTATGCTGCCGCCAACCGCTTGGTTATCGTTGCCGTTGATCACCTAACTGGATAGGCTGTAACCACGACTCACCCTGAGGCTATGGCATCCAACGTTGCATCTTCAATCTTGCATCACTTCATTCTGGGTCATGGTGCAAACCGCGAACTATTGAGTGACAGAGAGCATTTGTTTGGTGGTAGTGGAATCTCTATTGGAAAAATGTAACATCACCCACCGAACTACTACGGCATGTCATCCACAGACGTACGGTTTGACAGAAAGGTTTAATCGCACCTTGGGCGACATGCTCTCCATGTAGGTCGCGCCTGACCAATCCGACTTGGACCGCCTCCTACCATTCGTAATGTATGCTCTTAACACGGCCACACAGACCACTACTAGCTTCTCAGCGTTTTTACTGCTCTACTGTCACGAACCTTTCTCTCTTTTTGATATGATCTTTGCTAATCGGCCAGAGACATCCGAATGCACCACAGCCTGTGAAGCTTCCAAGCAAGCCGAGGAATGCAGTCGTCTCGCTCAGTGTCTGACATCTGGAGAGCAGGGACGTCAAAAATTACGCTTCGACTCTACCCACACTCCTGACGTCTTTAAACTGGCTCTCTCGTCTGGCTTCGCATGCCATCTACGACTCCCGGTCTCTCCTCAAAACCTCTGCCCAAATATCATAGACCCTATCGCATCCTCGAGCGCACTGCCCCGGTAAGCTATATCGTGGAATCCTTGAAGCCACCAACTGAACTCCGCCGACGTAGCCGAGAAACTGTCCATGTCTGCCGCCTGAAGCTTCACTATGACCCGTGTTTGTTATTATCGCAGCGAGCCGCCAGGATGGCTCGTTCTTTCGCCGGAGGTAATTGTAAAGAGGAAGATGAGCCTCGGGAGCAGCCGCATAGCGAGCGCATAGCGTGAGATCGAGTTGTTGGCGCAAAAACCTAGGCCGGTCGCTTCAGCGAGGTTTCTCTCGGGTCATTTTTGTTACAAGAAACCGCGTTAAAGTATAAGTTTTTTGCTGCGTTATCACCAGTATGATCGATACCAAGAAGCGGGTGGGGAAACATATTTGCATAGAAAAGAGCCGATTGCAGTGATGTCAAAGAAAGCGTAAGTGATTGTTTTTTTGGTATTCACCAATGTGACACACGAAGGTCATCTTGGAAATATTGTTTTACAAATTGAAAGAAAAAAAAAAACAAATCCCGATCAGATTGCTGTCATCCTAACAGGGTTACCACAAAGCTCCCGCTTTCTACTTAGACCCCGTCCCACGTCAAACTGGCGGTAATAAAGGAGCTGGGGTTGACGAATACTCTCAATTATAGGACACACTAGCCAGAAATAGCAAAAAGACAATTAACTGGGCACACGGCCCCTCTGGAGTAGCATTGGAATAATGAATGAGGCATGGTTACATTTGCTTGACTCCTACACCTAAGTGCCGACGATTGAGTGAGATGCTTAGGTCCTTTGCAATAGATTTCGTGCATCCGTCGTGTAACAAGCACGTTAATGGGATTCACGCTATGCGAACGAGATAAAGTTTTGCTTACAGACCATGTGCAAGCCAGAATCATGGGGACATTCGCTTGATAATGCGACGTGTTTAAGTGTCTATTTATGGCACCATTGACGTTGTGTCGAGGTAATATTGAGGACTAAGACCGTCGCGTCTTCACATGATACCAATAAAGCATTCGAGAACATGCAAATAAAAGTTCGGAACATGACTAAAACCAAGTTGATATGTGAGGAAGTAAAATTAATTTTTTACACTGGAAATGTAATCGAGATAAAATGAAGGGAATTGAACATTACAAAACTGTGTGGTATTGAGGCCTTTTTACATGTCGTCGAGACCTATCCATCCATCCATCCCTTCTTCTCTCCCTCCCTGCGTCCATCCGTTCATCCATCTGTCCAAAGGAGTACTGAGAGACGTACCGTTGGTAACAAGAATACATACTTCTCGCTCACGCAGCTTTTGTGCATGAGAGCTTGCTTTCAGCGACGTAAAGAGCTGCGCTCCTATCAATCACAGTTCATGAAATGACACATAAATATCTTCATCAGGTAACCTATATTAATCGAACTGAGCTGTTAGGAATTATCACATCTCATAGTTTCTTAAAAGAGCCAACAATACACCCCATAAATGTAGAATAATATGCTTCGATCTATAAAATTCCTATATCTGTACTCTCTTTTAAATACGTTTCTAAGACTCGAAAAAATACACGCCACATTTACCGATTCTAGTCCTAATTATCTCTCTAAAAGCCATGAGTGGTAGAAAGAGCATTTAATGGCTAGCAGAAAAAGCCGAACAAATGAAACTTTTCATAGTAGTAGCCGTATGTTACTTAGTATGTCAATCTTTCACTTCAGCTGAACGCAGGATTTCGAATCTGCACCTTAAACCATATGCTACATTTTTAAAATTATGTTGTTTTGTGATACAACTACACTTGACGATCGTACAATAAAGAATTCGTTATTTATATATAGTTAAGGTTTATTTACAGAGCGATTCTTGACCTTGGCCTGGTGCGCCAACCAACAGATGGTAAGTTTCCTCTTCTTCTACCTCTACTCTGGAGAGCCTCTATTTCACACTTCCTTCTCCTGTTCTGTGCGCATGCCCGACATTTCCCTATTCGCAGACGAAGCCCCTGGGCTATAATTCAGAGTCCCGAGAGTGGCAGCGCTTCATTTTTGCGACGTGGACTACTTTGTTTTCCGAGAGGGCGTCCTAGGGAACATTGGCGAGACACCACGTAATTCAACTCATTGATGCGTGTGAGCACAATACGTGTGCTTGCGTAGTGCGACAACCGCTTCTGGGACAAACCACGCTTGCGGAGAAGTGCCCTGAGCCACGCTAAGTCGCCTGAAAGGTAGGAGACATCCTGATACCGACGATCTTAGCGCTGCTTAGAGCGGTCCTGCGAGGCTAGACTGCATAATCGGGCGACCCGACAAGCCTCTTCAGTGCTGCAGAGGGTGCTCGGAACAGAAGGCTCGGTGTAAAGAGAGAACGGCAAAATGGTGTCGAGAGAACTTCGAGGCGGACGAGTGTAGAGGAATAAAAATGGACTATAAGCAGTTGTCTCATGCATCGAGGTGTTTAAGCATATGTAATGAATGGAAGCACGCCATTCCAGTTTTTGTGCTGAGTGTCAACATACATCGCAAGCATGTTCGTCAGCGTCCGGTTTGTACGTTGAACGAGGTCATTTGTCTGGGGGTGGTACGGTGTAGAATGGCGCAACTGGCAAGTACAATAGCGCAGAAGCTGTTCCACAACATCTGCCGTAAACTGGCGGCCTCAGTCGCTGATAATGACACAAGGAGGCCCGTTACGGAGGACGGCAGCGTGAAGAAGAAAGAAAGAGACATCGGCAGCGGTGGCGGAAGGGATGGCGGCAGTTTCACAGTAACGCGTGATATGATCAATGCACACTAATACCCAATGATTGCCTTTGGACGAGTGGGGAAACGCGCCTATGAGGTCAACACCCACTTGCTCATATGATGTGGTCGGTGGTGTCACCGGACGTAAGTGGCCCGGCGAACTCGTGGGGAGCTGGAACCGCTGGCACTGCACACAGGAGTTCACGTAACGCTGAGTAGTTCGACGCATATTTGGCCAGTAGAAACGTCCTTAATGCGGGTAAGGGTCCTGGCAAACCCCGAGTGCCCAGCTGTAACGTAATCGTGCATAGCAGTGTACAGGCTAGCCGGAGCGTCTAGCAGAAAGCGCACACCACCACACGAGTAATTGTTTTGATACAGCAAACCATCGCGAATGCAGAAAGGGATCGTAGATGTCGGATCGCAAACTTTTTCAAAAAGTTGTGCCGTCTTGCTCTTTTCGTTGTTGTGGCTGGAAAGTGGCAGAATAAGGAAATTGTACGGAAACAGCGGCAAGATAGTCGTCAAAGTTGTCATCGCAGAGGGTAGTTACGAGAGGCAGCCGCGAGAAGTAGTCAGCGTCAGCGTGCTCGCGGCCACTTTTGCATGACAGTGTAAAGCTTAACTCCTGAAGGCGTAATGCCCAGCAGGCCAACCGATCGCAGGGGTCGCGTAGATTCACCAGCCAGCAAAGCGAATGATGATCGATGATGACTCTAAAGGCACGTTCATAAAGGTACGAGCGAAACCGCTTCACGCCAAAAACGAAGGCAAAGCACTCTTGCTTCGTCACAGTATAGTTGCGTTCAGACTTGCTAAGGGTGCGACTTGCGTATGTGACAACCTGGTGTTTTCCGTCATGTCGTTGTATGAGCACAGCACCCACGCCAATGCCGTTTGCGTCAGTGTGGAGTTCAGTGGGAGCTGTCGGGCTGAAATGACGCAGCATGGGCCGCGAGGTAAGAAGGAACTTGAGCATGCGAAATGCAGAATCGCATTCAGGAGTCAATTTGAAAGGAATATCTTCTGCAAGAGGCATGTGAGTGGGTAGGCTACGTCAGCAAACTTAGGAATGAAGTGTCGGAAGTAAGAGCAAAGTCCCAGGAAGCTCCTGAGTTCTTTCACAGACTTGGGCTCTTTGACACTGCTGAAAGCTTCAATCTTCTATGGGTCAGGCCTAACACCGTTTTTTTCAACCAAAAGGCCAAGCACAACAATCTAGCGTTCACCGAAGCGGCACTTCTTAGAGTTCAGCACGAGACCGGCTTTCTCCACGCAGTTAAGGACCACAGCTAAACGGCTGTTATAGCTTGGCGAAGGTTCTCCTGAAAATCGCTACGTCATCTAGGCAACACATGCCAGTTTGTCACTTCAGTCAACGCAAAAGAGTGTCCATAAATATTTTAAAGGTAGGCGGAAAGGGAAACGGGTTCCATAAAAGCGTCGATGGCATTGGGAACCACACCCGAGGACACAGCTGAGACGAAGATGGCGGACATCGCCGGAACGATAGTATCATCGAAGGCAGGAAACGCTTGGACAGCCCGCGGCGATTCTTCTATGAGAGCCGATCAAAGGTTGGGGCTTATTGATATCTCGCCACTGTTGAAGTAGAGAGCTCCGCCACACTGCTGTAAAAAGTCAACTCCTATAGAATGACGTCGTGCGTAGACCGAGGGAGCACCGTAAATTTAGTTCTAAACTCGTGTCCAGCGATCACTACATTTACATAACAAATACCAAGCGGAACCAACGATTCTCTCCCTACACCTCGAAATATGACAGTTCTATCCCGACCAAACAGAATTTTGCGGCCGAGACGGTTCTTAAAATCTAAGCTCATCATGGAAACTGTAGCACCCGTATCCACTAAGGCCGTAACACAAACACCATCCGCTAACACTTCCAAGCGGTTCTTTAGCATAACGACCGGTAGAGGAATTGGCAATATCGATGACCTGACGACCGCACCTGCATCGGCCGCACACGCTAGTTTCCCGGTGGCGGCGAAGAACGGCGGGGAGAGGACGAACGTCAGGAGCAGCGGGCTGGAGGAGTCAGGCTGACAATATTACACGTTATTTCGCCTAACAAGATCCATAATTAAGCAAGACCCCTTGAGAACCTGAAGGAAAACTAGCGCCTTTTACTAGAGCGTTGTTATCACCTGTCATGTCCGGACATACGAGGTCTTCACAGCACTTGGGCAAAACTGCACTTGTTTCGTGCAGTCCGGGTGACACAATTTTGCAGTCCGGCCATCCCAGCTCCTTTTTGTCCAAGCAGCTATAAAAAAAAAACGGTCAGTTATTTGCACAATACTATCGCAACGCAACTTTGCATTCTTGCCTATTATAGCAAAGTAAAATTTAAAAACTGTTTTATTTTGTAATCGAGCTACAAGCTCAGTAAAACGTTTACGGCAGAGCTAGTCTAGGTAATCGCAGATGTTAAATACTTAAGTTTTTCAGCTCTTTCATAACATTTAGTTTTATAATGTGGTCCCAGTGCTTCCTAAACGTTAAGCGCAGTCACCACGTGCCTTTTTTTTTTTACGGACAAGAATCACGGGAACAGCCCAAGGGCTGTATGACTCCTGAATGACCTGATTTTCAAGGATTTGTTTTGCTTTCTCATGAATTACTTTGCACTACGACGGCATACACTACATAGCCTTTGACACATCGAGCGAAACATAAGAACCTTGATTATGTGAGGAGTACGAGATTAGCAACAGAGGATTGTCCACGAGGATGATAGAAGTCAAAGACCACCGCGAATTGCTGCATAACATCTACAACTTAGTGGAATTGAGTACTGCTGAGGGTTTTGTTGATCATGCCAAAGAATTGAGCGTTCAGGGCTGAACTCTTGAATGCAATCAGAAACAGCAGCCGCAACTGACACCACAGCATCAGACAGATCGGGTTCGCACAAATTAACGGTTAAGCAAGTAGGAAAAACGACGATTCCACAACCACACGCAGTCGTTAACCACAGATACCACATAGTGTGGCACTATAACATTGCACTTTAGCAGATCGGATGCACTGGCTGCAATAGCGCTTTAAGCAAATGACGCTGGCCAGGGGCGGCCAGCACTGAAACGCACGCTGCAGCCAGATGGGACGATAGCATATCGATATACACAAAACAATATTTTGGCGTTAAATGCACTTTCCATGAGGTTGGACACATTCATACCCTATAAATAATTCCCCTTCACTTGCGAGTCCACAGTTCCTCTGCACAGCTTGAAAAATTCTGTTTCTAAACAGATGTTATAGATAGTGCTAAGGACGAGTTCTGCTTGATTACTGGCTGCACCCATCCAACTTTAAGATTACACACCTCAAGAGGACACAACGGCACGCCACGCATGCCATAAAACGTTCAAGTTTCATCACATTTGAACATCCCTTTACCTCCCAGAAGGCACTTATATCTCCTGCTAATCACAGAATAGGTTAAGCTAGTATCAACGAGAGCTAATGTTGACACGCGCTCAACGATCATACAGATTTCATTGTTATGTATTGAGACGTTAGGAGAAATATCAGACGAAAGCCAACGTTTAGCTGTCTCATCGCCATCGGTCGCGCTGGTTAGTTTTTCGGACGAGGTGATGAGGACTGGCTATGAATAGAGAAGGAGTGGCATTCTGGACTGGCGTCAGGGACAAATTAGTAATGTTGGTGTTGAAAAGTTATGTTGAAGATGAATAGGCGGATATGGATGGTGCACCCTAGAAATTTATGGCGCGTGCCGATAGGTTTGACAGCGGTGCCATAATCTCAAAATGTTAATCATATTCTATCAGTCGAAGCTAACCAGAGGCGGGTGATTGACATTCCGTTCCTGGAATTCTTCGCCTGGGCGATCACAGATCCGTGTCTGGTAACATTAAACGGCACAGGGACGAATTGAAAAGTCATCACGCCATATGTTCTGGTCGTAAATAGGCGGCGCACACTCGCAACAGCGCCGGTCCTGCTGCGACCTCGGAGCTACGCTGTGCAATCAAGAATAGTGAAGCGCACTCGGTGCTTACCAAATTTGTTGCGTTGATGAAAATGGTTTTTCTGTCGCTGCATTGAAATGAAGTTGTGATCACAAGGAAGAGCATGGCAGTGAGACTCTCTTGAACAATCCGGCGGATAGTCCAAGTAAGATCAGTGGCTTTGGAAATTGCTTCAACGGCAGCAACTGTTGTCACTCTCACCAAGTGACCGCACTTCTGTTTTATTGCCGCAACTTTAAATTATCAAATGGGCGCCATTGGCGATGGAGCGCCGGTTTATTGGCTGATAAAAAACGTTTAGAAGTCTTGAGTGATGCCCTTGGGCAACTGGTTCACTGTGTCGTCGCCGGAAGTACGGACTGAGACGCCCTTACACAGCTTCAATATTGCCTCAGTATATTACAGAGAGATCCGCCCAGGAGGTTGAGCCTGATAAGCCAGTGTCTGCTCAGCGCTCTTCTTTTATGCTGATTAACCACCAAAGCAGTTTGTTAGCTAATCTAGAAGTTAGATGAGGATGTCACGATATCCTCGTGATTTTCATGCATTTTGAGGGCATATCCGGGATTGAGCGAACAATTCTTACGATATCATGATTTTCATGCATTGTGAGGGCATATTCGTGAGTGACCAAACGACTCTTGCGTCATGCTGGTCGTTGTGGTCTTACTCATTATAGGGACTCCCTCGTTCTTACTCTGTGAGCCATTCGTCCACGACATAATTAGCTGCTCCCACAAAAGGGCGGAGCTCTTAGCAAAGCCGCCAGGAAGTGCTAAGTGTAAGCCTAAGTGCGCCTCTTTTGTCCTGGGACACTCAAACACGTGAGGTGATAGGCCAGAAACACGTCCACTGTGATGAGGTTCAGGGTAATTCTTTGTTATTTAGGACGTACCAAGCAACACTCCACCAAAGTACTATGGAGTGAAACTTTTCCGGAGGACGGGAGCGCGCCACACGTGCAAAGGCAGCTCTTGGTCGAGCTCAGCCGCACCAATTACACTTCTACCACTAGTGCTAAGTTCTTTTACTGTGTCGTCTTCGTTGCCACGAGACAGTTATCTTGAAGAAAAAAGTTCAATTAGGTTCTTGCGGTATTAACTGCGGAAAATGAAGCAGGATCTTTCCATGTCAATTAAGAAGCATGGGCGCGAGTACAATGGAACGCGATTATACAACACAGTTTTAAAAATCATGACTTTGGCAATAAAAGCCTAAATACATTCTCTTGTGTATATATCGCCTTATTTGTGGAAATCAAAATGTCTCACATTTCATTGAGTAAACGAGTCCTCCAGGGTACCTGGTTATACGAGAGGTGTTTAAAACGCATTGCGCCTCATTTATTGAGCTGCTCATTTAAGAATTATGAAGCTGGCCGATATTATATTTTTATAACTGCTAGTCAAACTGGAAATCTTAACAGCTCATGAGTGGCGTCCGCAGAAAGTATGCGTAAAACCCGTTCGAGACTTATGTCTCCGAGATGGCACGGGATATCGGCTCTGTTTGGTCTCACTAGTATTAAAAATTAATCCAGAGGGAATCTAAATCCTTCCATTTCGATCACCAGTCAAACGTGTTTCCGGCTATACCACAATGTGCACGTTACAAACTTCGTTCTCTTGTTGTCTTACGATCCTGCTATCTCCATTGCAACGCGCGGGCATGACGACGGCGCTTAACCCCAGTCTCTGTAGGGAGCGTGGCACACGACATCTGCCGCCGCCTATGAAGACCAAACGCTGTCACGAGCGCGTTTTCACCGCAGCGAGCAGATACTCACTTCAAATACGGCGCGGAATAACCCGCTGTCCTGTAAAGTATGATCGGCACGTTTCTGCAAAATAAATACTGCAGTAGTTCCAGCCCAACGCTTCGCCCTATCGCTCTTAATGGATCTTAGTGCATCAAGAATGTTTTTCCAAATGTAGTCTTGACGAAAACTCTAAAAGTTCCCTATTCAAAATTATTGTATCAGTTTCATACCAGATTATGTAGACCGGTTTTTTTTTTTTTGTGCAGGAGGAAACACCTTGAAAGCAAGAAAAACTGCTCTTATGGAATATTCTGTATGTATTGCTTAACTTCGTATATGGCGAAAAAAGCGGCCTCGGGCTGGAAAAAGAGAGCAGTTACCATGACGATAGAAGCTGTCACCACGTGGGTCCCCGACCGCAATTTTAAACGTTGAATCTATTACCTGGTTAGCACGAGGTGTCACAAAGGTCCCGCGCTTTATAACACATTGCTTTTGCAGGCAAATCTCAGAGTATTGTTATTTACTAGTGCTAATAGTGCTAAACACCTGCAATTTTTGCTACATGCACATCTGGCACATATGAGTTTCATATTGTGACTTTCTGCTTCAGTTGCTTCCAGTGGAGCACCGACGGAAACAATTGCACTTCTGACTAACCACTCTGTGTCAGTAAACACGCATGTACGTAACGAATTCGATGCGCAGACGCACTACTTAGAGTACACTTTGATGTCTGCATAGCTTGAGGTATAAGTAGACACAGATCGTGCTCCAGATATACAGCAAATTCTAATATATTGTAGTAATCCTGAAGAAGACGAAAACACAAAGATAAAGAAAGGAAAAAGGAAGTTGAGAAAGCCAAGGAGACTCTCGTGCTCGTGCCGGACGCGCAGCCGTTCACCAGCTGAGTTCTCTACCTCCTATACCTGTGCAACGCTCCGACGTCAACCCCCGTCGTAACAACTTGGTGGCAGGGGCTGGGTACGAATACCCTAACGACGCATCCTCAACCGCCGGAGCCTCGCCGGAGCCGTCGCCTCGCTGGTCTTCCTCCCATTTCTCTGAGTGAGTGAGTGAGTGAACTTTATTAACTGCTCGGGGATCTTTTTCTTCGCCTCTTCAACCGAGCGGTTGGCGCCCCCAGTCCAGGGCACCACTGGCTTTCGCCAGTTTGCGAGCTCATGTGACCAGCTAGAGCTGAGCCTCCGGGTCAGAGCTGGCCAGCAAAGCCTCCCACTGTCTTTCATTTGGGTTTTCAATTTTTTGTAGTTGATGTGAGCTGCATTCCCATGTTACGTGGTACAGGGTAGGGGTCTTCCCGCACCACGGGCACTCGTCTCTGAATGCAGCAGACAACTGAGCAGTCTCGAACATCAACGCGAAGCATTCTGTCCCAGTCTGGTGATGTACCACCTAATGCCTCAAATGCGACGCTACCGCTTCTAAGCTTTGTTCTTTTGCGGTCAAGCAGAGGAGGATGTTGATGAGTGGCTCACTCACTTTGAGCGTGTGAGCTGCTTCAACCGCTGGGATTCAGTGGCGAAACTAGCGAATGTGGTATTCTTCTTAACGCAGACCGCCTTGATGTGGTACGAAAACCACGAAGACTGTCTGACCACTTGGGAGGGCTTTGTGGAAGCTATCACAGAATATTTTGGCGATCTGACTGCAAAGAGGAGGCATGCTGAGCAGACACTTTCTCAGAGAGCTCAGACAGCAGGCGAGACTTGCACCACGTGCATCGAGGCAGTACTGAAATTATGTAAGACCGTCGACAGTCGAATGGCCGAGGAAGACAAGGTAGGCCATCTGCTCAAGGGCATTGCGGAAGACGTCTACCACTTCCTCATTGCCAAAGACAACTTGAGTTCAGTAACCGACGTTATTCGACACTGCCGGATATCCGAGGCCCTCAAGACACGCCGCATTACACCGAAGTTTGGGCGACTGGCAAATGTCACTACCATGGCCAGCGTCGAAGAGTCTCCATCCCTAAGTCTTCTGTGCGCCTTTCGTGAAATCGTAAGGGATGAAATTTCACGACGTGAGCTGCTTGCCCGGCCGCCCTCTGGCTTCGCGGATGAAGCATACGCTTTTCCAGCCCATGGACGTACGTGCCTACCAACGTCTAGCTATACACCAGCCAATGACACCAACTTCGCCTTCCGGGAATACCTGGACACCCCAACACCAAGGCCCAACCAGATTTTCCGGCAATTCTTTCATCAGCGCAGAGACACTCGGTCCTACTCAAACCGTACACCGCGCCTACCGCAGGAAAGCTACGTCGACCCGGAACCTACATTTCAATATCCGTCGCGCCCTACCTCGCAAGAGTTCACTGAAGCGCAGCTGTTTGTTCAGCCTATGCCCATGTCCTACCGGTGTGGTGTCGCGGGTCACATTTCCCGGTACTGCAGTCGAGGCGCGCAGTTCAGGAATCCTTCGACCGCATCGCACTGACGAGCCGTGCAGCCCTACATCGACCGCTATCGACCCGAATAACCATCCCGAAGGGGCCGTTTTCTAAACGAAGGACTCCGCAACCATTCTCCAGCGTCTGACCGTAGTGTGACACAGCCTCCGTCATTTCACATGCGCCGCTCCTCGTCACCACGGCGCCGATCTCCACCACCAACGCAAGAAAACTATCCAGCGCGGCTAATGGAGGTGAGGTCACTGGACAATTTGCGCTGCTGCCTTAAATTCCTCCGTCTGTGTGCATGGTAAAAAACAAGGTTAATGTGCATGTTGATGGTTTACCTACGATGGCGTTGGTAGACACTGGTGCTACTGTCTCGGTAATGAGATTAGATTTTAAGAACCTTTTGAAGAACAAAGTTATGTTTGTTTGGGACAAAACTGCTCATTTTTATGGGGTAAGTGGAGATTTATTGTGTCCGGTAGGGGTATGCTGCGTTAAACTTTCGTTGGGGCGTACAGTATTTCACGCGGAATTTGCAGTACTGCCCCGGTCAACACACGATGTAATCTTGGGAATTGACTTCCTGCGCATATGCGGCGCTGCAATTGATTGTCGAACGGGAGAGCTAAGTGTTAGCGGTTCTCTTCCTCGTGAACTTTTGGAAGAGACGTCAAATTATGAAGACGTTTTTATGTCTGTGATGAAGTCGTCGTACCGCCACATTCTGCAGTGTGCGTTCAGGTGTCCTGCTCCCGTCCTATCAAGGACGTTTTTGAGGTTACTTTAGCACCTCTTAATTTACAGTGCGTAAAGAAGAATGTATTAGTGCCCCATTGTTTGCTTTGCGTGAAAGAGGGCCGTACCGGACTGTGGACTATAAATTGCTCGCCGGAACCGGTTGTTTTTCCAGCGGGCTCTAAACTAGCTTCATCTAGCGCAGCTCTCCCGAATTATGTGGCTCTCCTTACTTCTTCCCTTGATAACCACGCCACTAACTCACCTGCTGACGAGAAGCTTCTTCCGATGATCACCGCATCGTTGAACACCTCACAACGACAGATGTTGAAGAACCTCTTGTCCCAGCACATGTCCTTCTTTGATTTCGCGCAATCCGACGGCTCTCGATGTTTTCCGCTGTCGCGCGCAAGCCACAGGATTAACACGGGATCTACCCATCCGATCCGCCAAAAGCCGTACCGCATGTCGCCGTCAGAGCGCAAGGCGATCACCGAGCAAGTTAAAGACATGTTGAACAGGGGCGTAATTCTGGAGTCCTCCAGTCCTTGGGCTGCTCCCGTTATATAGGTAAAAAAAGGACGAAACATGGAGGTTCTCCATCGACTACCGTCGCCTCAACTCCATCACTAAAAAGGATGTGTATCCTCTCCCGCGCATCAACGATGCCTTAGAATACAGGAATACGACTTCACTGTCTCGTACAAGAGTGGCCGCAAACACGCCGACGCAGACTGCCTATCACGTCTCCCCCTTCCCACAACCGAATGTGACTCCGCTGACTTCGATCACTACACCTCCTCCATTGTTCCCGAGTTTCCTGACGCCTCGGCTCTGCGGACTGCGCAAAGACCAACATATAGGCTCGAGCCACGGCTTGCGGCTGCGCGGAATTCCACAGCTCCCAGCCCATTCTTTTTCCCTGATGGCTTTCTGTACAAAAAGACTTATTCCAGCACCAGTGCGAATTTTCTACATGTGGTTCCCGAGAGTTACCGCTCGTGCATCCTGCGTGCAATGCATGACGACCCCACTTCCGGTCACCTGGGCTCTGCACGAACCCTCCACCGTGCCCGCGACCGGTTTTATTGGCCGAAGATGAGCCAGACGACTGAGTGATATGTGGCGAGCTGCACTGAGTGCCAACGGCACAAACGTCCTACATCCCCGCCACAGGGCCTGCTGCATCTTGTGATTCCACCACATGGTGCATTGGAGAAAGTTGGAATCGACCTTATGGGTCCCTTCCCGAAATTTCCGATGGAAATCGCTGGATCGTGGTTTGTGCCGACTATCTCACCCGCTACTGCGAAACGGCCGCTCTTCCTTCAGCAACCGCTCACAATGTGTCCATGTTCTTGCTCCGTTCCGTCATCCTGCGTCGTGGACTTCCGCGAGTGATCATCAGTGATCGAGGTCGGCAGTTTTCGGCAGATGTCGTGGAAGAGCTTCTCCGTTTATGCTCGTCACATTTTCGACACTCCACACCATAGCACCCACAAACCAACGGTTTGCCGGAGCGCACCAACCGCACACTCATCAACATGCTTTCTATGTACATTTCATCAGACCAAAAGAACTGGGATACCGTACTGCCGTTTATAACGTTTGCCTTCAACACTGCAACGCATGAGACGACCGGCTACAGCCCGTTTTTTTTTCTCTATGCCCGTGATCCTCGGTATTACCTCGACACGATTCTTCCCTATTCCGTCCATGACAAACCTTGCATCGCTGAGACTCTTTGTCGGGCCGAAGAAGCTCGCCGTCTCGCCGTTTGTGGATTCTGGCTTCGCAAGAGCGTTCCAAAGCTCGGTACGACAGACAGCATCGCCATGGGTCTTACACACCTGAAGACTTAGTGTGGCTTTGGCGACCTCTCCGGAAACGTTTTTTAGCCCAAAAAATGTTGGCGCATTACGCTGGTCCTTACGTTGTCCTCGACCGCGTCAGTGACCTGAATTACGGAATCGCACGAATGACCGCAAGTGGTCGTCGCTCAACTACAAAGGAACTCATGTCGCCCGGATGAAGTCGCGCCAATTCCTTGGGAACGACTAACTCCTTCGCCCAGGAAGGCTTCGACTGTCCCGGGGGGAAATGTAGCAGGATGGAAAAAGGAAGTTGAGAAAGATGAGGAGACTCTCGTGCCCGTGCCGGACTCGCAGCCGTTCACCAGCTGAGCTCTCTGCCTCCTATACATGTGCAGCGCTCCGACGCCGAACCCCCGTCGGAACAATAGGTTGCATGTGGTTTCATGCATATTAGCGCACTGACATGTTCCGGCCAATAAGTTTTCTGGTTTAACTTTATTGCTCGGTGCGGGTTTTTGGTAGAAAAAGAGAAATAGTATGTCAGATATCCGTTCCACACAGGAAGGGCTCGCCCAGTTTCATTTCCGAGCCGGACATGGTCTGTAATATATATCAGTTTCATACTGGGCCGATACTTCCGGTTGGATCCGATGTAGGACATGGCCTGTCTCATTCGATCTGCATATGGGATATGGTCTGTCCGGTATAATATCTACACAAGAGCGGTCTTTCTGGTTCGAGCCATCTACTCCGGCATAAGCTTGGATAAATTTTACTTAGAGGGTTACGGCGGTATAATATTTGTCCTGACGCATACAGGTCTAAAAATCCTGCTTGGCGCGATACAAAATTTTACAAAAAGATCTGAGACTCCTGGGAACAAGGGCACTCGCGACAATATTTTTCCAGCAATTACTTGGTGGTAGTCGGTATTGACGAAAACGTCCTTGCCCAACATAAAATAAAAAAAAATAAAGTGATTTCCTATTTCTGTTGGCCGTGGTGCCCTAAACATTTAACACTTCCGATGTGAAGTCGTCAGAATGGAATCTTTACAGTTAGCAGTTTACAGTTAGCAGTTTACGGGAACACAATCTGAGGCCAGCTATAAGAAGAAAAAACTTGGAGGAGGCGATGGACCCGTTAGAATATGACCTCACATAAATAAAGAAATATACGGGCACTTGAGTGTTTTCTGGCGCACTCTTTCTCCGGTATGCATCAACAAGCTTCGGAAGCTCCTGGAATCCTTTTGGCTGCTCTGAAAGCTGCAAATGATGGTAGACTCTTTCACCTAGGTTGGGGTGGATTACAATACCTTGTCTCGTAACAAATTTCTCCGGTTTCTCAAATAATTGCTGGCTGAGTTAATCTTTTTTTGAGAAGCAAGAGTTTAAAACTGCATCACGCCTAAGAGGAGAACTACTGAAGAAAAACAAAAGTTGTCATGGGCGTCTGGTTGTATTTGCTTTCTGAATAACTTTGTCGTACACGTTTAATATTCTCGTAGAATAAATGCAGTACAATTTCTTCCTAAACATTAAAAGACGCGTTGTTCTTGTTAAAATAGACTGCTGAATTGCCTTCTCTTCCTGCATTAACAATCAGTCCTGGCTAATAAAGGGTTTGTGCTCTACTGAAGGCCTCAAACTTGATATTAACTCGTAACCGCGTCATAATCAGCCAGACTATGCCCCAGTGTAGGGCGAAGGCCTCTCCTATTTTCCTTCACCAAACCATGTCTTGTGCTAGATGCATCAGCTTGACTCCTGCGCATCTTAACCTCATCCACCAACCTAATTTTTTCCGCCCCATGCTACGCTTACCTCCATCTGGAATCCAAATTGTTACTCATAGACACCATCGGTTGTCCTCTCTTCGCGCTACATGCCCTGCCCATTCCGATTTCTTCTTCTTAATTTCAACTAGAAATGTCAGTAGCCTGAGTTATTTCTCTGACCCACTCTGCACGCTTAACATCTGGTATGTTACACCTACCATATGTCATTCCATAGCCCCATAGTCCCCAACTTAAGTAGAACCCTTTTCGTTAACCTCCATGCTTCAGCTCCATAGACGAGTACCGGTAGAATTCAACTGCTACACACTTTCCTCTTGAATGATACCGGCAAGCCTTTTGTCATAATGTTTGAGTACATTCGAAATGCGCTCCATCCCAATCTTATTCGCCTAGTTTTTCTCTTTCGTATTCCAGATTTGCCGACTACCTGTCCTAAGTAGTAGACATAATCGCCTTCCACTTCCGGCGCCTGGTACCTATTTAATCTGCTGTTCCTTCCCGGGCTGTTGAACATTATCTGTCTACTGTGTATTAATGTTTAGGCCTACCTTTCTGCTTCTCCTGTCAAGATCATTATTCATTGGTTTCAATTGGTCCCCTGAGTTACTAAACAAGGGAGTGTCATGAGTGAATCGAAGATTACAGAGATATTCTCCATCTATCCTGATGCCTAACTGCTCCTATTCCATGTCTTTGAATACACTCTCTAAGCAAGCTGTAACAAGTGATAGGGAGATCGTGTCTGTTTACCTAATACCTTTCTAATTGCACTTTTATCGTGTTCTTTACGCAGAACTAGACTTTAATACAGTAACCTATATTATAACTTATAGAAGTTAGTAATCTCTGTAGAAAAGATTACAAGTTGCCAATTTTTATGTTTTACTCATCTTTAGTTTATTTATGAAGAGAATAAAGGTTACAACGGCCAATATTCAAGCGTTTTAAAGGTTATCTCTACATTTTTGCCAAGTACCCTTGACAGTAACCTATGAGCATCGTGGTAACCTATGTTTCGACAAGCCAGGAGATTTGCACGTGCAGACGGCAATGCGAGGTGGGCTCAAGGTTCAAAAACAACACCCAGCCCAATTGGGGCTGCCCACACAAAACTGTTTTATATCCCACATGGGCCGTAATGAGGCTGGGAGGCGGGCGGGGCCCCATGATACCACAATCGGTCCCTTGTGTGGAATTTGAAAGCACGTGCAACAGCAAGGGGGCTATAGTTTCAAAAACCAAACCCAGCCTAATTGGGGCTGCCCACACAAAACCGCTGTAGGTCCCACATCGGCCGTAATGGGACTAGAAGGCGCGCGTGCAATTGTGCAATCATTCGTTCCAACCTTTATTTGTATTAGATATTGCCCTTAATGAATATTATAGATTATTTGTATAACAGTTGTTGCCATTTTTAGTCGGCTACAAATATTACATGGCTTTAGTTCTCGCGTTCATGTAAATTACGCTAAAAATACTAAAAAATACTGATTGCGTTCTGTTGCTCCTTATGTGGTTACTGTGGATAGCCTGAAACTCTGCACAATATCACTGTTCAGACATACATCTCCATAGCCTGAACAAGTTATGCATGAATTCATTTAGGCTAGATTAATGTTATTAATTGTTGTAAACTTTATTAGTGTGGCTGTTTAGAAAGGACAGACATATATAAAATAATTACTTGTGTGCATAACATTTATTGGGAGAACGTGGACTAAGGCTTCCCCTCAATTACCTGCGTCGGACTCCTATGAGAATAATGTGGGCAAGCCCAAGTGCGGCTTGTGCTATAGAACCCACATCGGTCCTATGTCATTATCTGAGGGTCTAACCGAAATAAAAAATAAATGTTCATCCAGAACGGCTGCCCGAATCGGGGGGGAGATGGCGGGATGTGCCATTTTGGCAATGCGGGAAAAATGTGGGCAGCCGCGCAAGGGTTGCCTGCAGCGGTCCCTAGTGGGGCCCATCGAGACTTTGCGGACAGCCCCATTCAGGCCTACGTCGGCCTCTCTTGCAGCACCCACATTGAGCCCACCGGGCTGTCCTGCATTGCCTACATCGGACCCCCCCCTCCCCCCTCTTAGACACTTTGTGCTACCTGGGTAAGTGAAAAAAATGGTAAAATGTGCACATTTACAAATGCAACCTTATTTAGAGATGTATTCTTGCTGCGCAGCTTTTATAGATATCTTCCAGTACTTTCTCTACACCCTGATTGATCGATGCCTGTATGACTGCAGAGGTTTCAACCCAGTCAAGTGCTTTCTCATAGTCAATGAATGCTATCTATAGGGGCTTATTATATTCCGAGCACATTTCTAGAAGTTACCATGTTGGTATTGTGCATGTGATCGGTCATGTGAGCGTAGAGTACCCTTTCCAAAATTCAGCTTGATTCTTTGTTTTAATAAAGTCTAAGGTTGTCCTGATAGTATTAGCGATTATCTTAGTAAATACCTTGTACGGATGGGATAGTGAGCTGAGTGGTCTGTAATTTTTCAAGTCCTTAACCTCGACATTGTTATGAATTAAGACTATGTAAGATTCTTCCGTGATGCCGGGAATTTCGATGTCGTCAGGCTGCTTTTTCTAGCACCATAACCCCTCCGTTCTTCAACAAATCTGCATTTATCTGCTAGTCTCCAGCTACTTTCCCCTTTTCATTGCCTCTAAGGTTTTCTTAACTTTGTCCTTCGTTAGTTTCAAAACATACATTGCTCTTCACTAAGTCGATCTTATTTTTTGCCCTGTCAAGTTTGGCAACTGTAGAAGTCTGTATTGAACTCCTCGGCTACCTTGATCATCTTTCCGTGTTAGTAATGGCATTGCCCGCCTAATGTGCCATGCGATGATATCCACGCCGATGTTGGAAGGGCGATAAGGGTTCCAAGAATTACCCAAGATGAAGTGAATGTCAATTAATGACGCCTTCTTTTTCTTCTACTAGGAGGCTTCTGTAAAAGCTCTTCAGCCATATAGCTGTGCTAGCATGGATATTAAAGGCGCATGAAAAGCTGTTTACTAGACCTATAAAACGCGTACTATGAATAAATATCCTGTCAATCCCCTCATTAATGCAAAAGTTATAAACTAGCTTCATTAGCACAGGACATATAGTTGATCGAAAATAATGCTCCGCCTTTCCCCCTTTAACTCATGCCGGCGCGCAAGAAGAAACGAAGAAAACAAGTCGCGACGGTACCGCACCGCGCCCCGTAGCGCTCGCCTAGCTTGGGAGCGTCCAATAGCGGACAAGCCCAGCTGCCCCACTGACGTCAGTAAGAAGTCTTGCGGGCGACAGGTGCGTCACCCAAATCGGCATCGAGCGGTGGCCAGGACAGCTTTTAAAATTTATTTTCAAATCATCTGCTCCCCACGTAAAGCTTTCAAATCTCCCTTGAAGATTCAGACAGAAAACCTCTGAATGTTTTGTATTAGAAGTTTATCTGAAGTAGCCTTTCAGGGACCCTTTAACATTTACTCCTTCATAACTGAAAACAAAGAAACCCTATATTCTGCTGTTACCACATCGTAAAAACACTAAAAAAGTCATTTTATTATAAATGTACTCCAAACAACAGTACATAAGGAAGATATTACGAAGATGGTGGTTGATACTATTTAGTCAAGAAAATGGACACACGAAATAAGGTGTTCGCGTTTGTAAAAGGCAGTTGGTGTAGATGGTACTCTCAGAACGCTTCTCATATAAAATACAGCCGCTAACGCCGCGACTAAAAACAACAGGTAAGGTCGTAAATTCATACCGATGGTTTAACAGATGAGTTTTGGAGATACTGACAAAGGTATAATCACATGAACACTAGAGGGCCACATCATTCAAACAACGAACCTTTTCAAAAGAACTGCCAAAAAATTCTACGGACGCAAATAAACGAGGACCGTAGACACTACAAACTTTTATAATCTGCAGTATAGCTTACACTGTCCTCCATCTGCACAAAAAAAAAAATGGGACTAAGGACACCAACGTGATCATAAAAAAATGCATTAAACGGGCGCTAAATTAACCCAGAAACGTATATATCCCAAGGCACCTACATTGGGAGGAGAATCCCTGAAAAAAAAAAACGTATCTAACGGACCCATATTGGTAGAGCGCAGTCGAAATGAGAGGTCATGGCCGGTAAATTATACAATACCGCCGCTCACAAAAATATGGTGACGCGAAATCCAACGGAAATGCAATGCATGGAGGACCTCAAATAAGCATCCCCTGTGTTTCCATTGCTGGGAGGCCGCCCACATTCTAAGCCATTACTTGTATGGACAAATCCACCTTTGCGGTTTTGCATTAGACTACCCACGACGACGCCTAGCTGAACTACCAGAATAAATCGAAAATAGTCGGGTAAGGGAGTCACCAAGATGTCGTTATCACTCCCCATCTCAGTTAGGCGCAGGGATTGTGTTACTGCAGCTACGGTGAGGAACACCCCTAGCCAGCATTAGGGAAACTGAAAGCATCTTAATTTGGAGGTGAGGTTGCCACATGGCGAATCAAACAAGTTATTTGCAGTCGACGACGAGTGCCAAAGCTGTAACATTTACACATACGCTACGCACGACAACAATGTGAAAAGATGCCAAGCTGGCACCGCTGTACAGCGACGTGACAATGTTGTACCCCGGCCGACCTCAGTAGATGTCGAAGCGAAGAACGGATATTAAGGCCAACATACAATTCAAGGGCTCGTAACTACCATCGTGCGCATAAGTGGAGAGACCACGGCTTCGGCGGCAAGAGTAGCTGCGAGGACGCACCATGACCCTGCTATCTCGCGTGGCTCGCTCGCTGCAAGAGTTCCCAGTGTGACGCGCAACTTTCCCTCGCTCTCAGGATGGCGCTTATTGTGAGCGCAGCGTTAAGCTACTATGCTCCTGACAGTCGCATCAAAGGGGAGCGCGAAGCCTAAGGTGGGGGTGGGGGGGGGGGGCTATTTGGTGTTATTAGAGTAGCTTTAGGTGTTCTGGAATGGTGGTGTCTTGTGTTAGTGAAGGAAGCGAACGGTAGCTATGGCTATACGTCCAGTCACTTGACCCCGCAGCGGCCGAAGGCATTTTACTTTTATTTGTACCGGTGTTTCGTATTTTTTCTCCCCACAGAAGGAATATCAATGTATTTTTAAGCGAAAACGTTAGCAAACCCAGATAGAAAAGCAATGTCCGTCAGCATCGGCAGCCGTTTGAATACTGAAAGAATTAAAAAACTGAACAATCCCGAACTCTTCCCCCTCCTGCCCCCCCCCCTCCCCCCCAACCCCTTTCTTTTGAGGCATATGCAGCCTGCACGAGCATGCCTCTGAGATGTAGTGTAGAAGTCCGCACTTCCCTTGCCATAAGACTATGGTGATTCAATTGAGCTTAAAACGTTTACGTGAATGAAACGTCGTCGGTGACAGGATATATCACGTGGTCTACGTCACTCAAAACAATTTATACGACACACTAAAGGATTCAGAAATAAGAAATAATCTCGCTGTTATTTCATTACATAGGCGATAAAGTAACCATGCAGCATGCCGCAGAAAATTGACGGTATCGTGTATATGGGGCGTGCTTGTCATTGATAACCTGGGAATTTTTCTCTTCAGTTGGGAACTCGTCTGTGCGAGTTTCCTGTTTTAAAGCAGCTAATAGCTAATATCATTTCAAGGACGGTATCAAGCTTTCTTGCTCCACAAACCGGAGAGCACAATAAAAAAGATGATTTGGATTAAGATCCGTAGTATATGCGTGGCTACCGGGACGCCGTGATGTATTGTGTGCTGTATCGTTCGGTACTGAGTTCCTCCAACTCCCAGGTGCGGAAAAGTGGAGTGAAGACACAAACTGTGATTGAAGTTTGTCTGCGCGATATCACGAGGCGTGCCTGAATGAACACCGTGCTTTTCTTTAAAACGCTAAGTTGTTCACCCACACGTTTATATAACAAGTGCAATTTTGGATACCGAAGCGGCAAGGAGTATCTGTTCACTTTCACTTTGCTTTAATTTTGCTTTAATCTCAGATAGGTTGATGAGCTTCGCCGAGATAGATGCACACGCTGCCGATTGAGTTATAATACAGTGCGCACGCTCTAGCTCGCTTGCCCTAGTAGCATTCCACAGCAAATACAAAGAGCTGCTTTTGGCGACTTTCCCGTACAAAACTCAGTGTCTTGCAGGAAGCAATTGGTGAATAGAATAGAAATTTTAAGACGGGTGCACTGTGCATTCAGGCACATGCCGTTATATGGCGCTGACAGACAGTTCATCACCCCTCGTGTAGGCTAGACACTTTCCCGCACCTCCGCTCTAGGGGAACTCATAACAACGACCAAACGATACAGCACAAGGCATAACCTATTCAGGAATAAATATCTTAATACAAATCATCATCTGAAAGGCGCTTTCCGGTTCATGGAGTAAGAAAGCTTCCAAATCACTGAATGGGCTAAGGTATATATAGCTGAATTTAAAAAAACATCTCGCCGTCGAGTCAACTAATCAGGATAAAACACATTCGATTCAATGTAGCTCGAGTGTAGCCAGACTGACGTGAGCATGCTCCCTCGCTCTCCTCATTGGGATGATAACATGCATAAACATTCACAATCGCTAGAATATCGCTTCAACACAGATTACTTTAAATATCATTTTTTTTCCGTTAGCAATTAGGGAATGGAATGATGAGGGTGGGAGCCTAGTCAAGCTGCATTATTGCAGCTTTTTCTTCTATCTCCTCATGTATTTACTCGTAATACATGAAAATAAATCTATTCTATTCTATTCTATTCTATTTACCTTCATGCATTGCTAACCCAACATTTAAAACTTTCTTAGAATCCTATGAAATTCTAGCACTACTCAGTATTAACTGCTCTCTACCTGTACTAATGAAAAGCGTTGTCCCTTATTATCTCATTCAAGATATTTTGTTGTTTTTCCTAATGTTTGATGCCTTTTAATATATTATTATGAATACTACTAACTGAACCACCTGCTCCACACCCCTTTGCCCCGCTGTGTGTTCTGTACTTTTGTTGTTGGATTTTTAGGCGCTTTGCGCCCTTCCTGTAATGCTAATGAATCGATCGGCAGTATTTTTAAATAAATAAATAAAATAAATAAAAAATTAGCACCGGTTTAGCTTGTGGCTTAACCTGGAGTTATGCGAGAGCTAGCTGCATGGCCACGCTTAGGCTCGGCTTCAAACGTAGACACGGCTTTTGCACGCAGTAGTTTACTGCAATGTTTTGGCTTTATTTATGCCATAGGGGGCACTTTGGACCATTCAAGTGTGATGAGGCGAAAGCGTCTTCTGCGCGGGGGTCTGAAGCTCTGCACTATGGCTTATCTTTCTATGAGGTTTCGCTACCACCTTCCTCCTTTTTCTTGCGACTCGGTTAAGGTATTAACGGAGAATTGTAGCAGATACTGCGCCTTTTCTTTCCTGTAAACCAATTTAAAATGCCGCCGATGCTGCGTAATGCGGCGTTCGAGGAAGCGCCAAATGAGCGGTGCTGCACGGACGCCTGGATCGATTGGTTGGTTGGTTGTACAACTTTTATTTCCATCGGAAACGGGGAGTCGTGCGCCCGCGGATTAGAGGCTTGCAGGTAGCCCTTGGCTTCTTGCGGCCTCTTCCGCCAGATAGACGGTGCGGTGCTGGATCGCAGGGTCCGCGCTTCGCAGCAGGGTATCCCAGGCTTCTCTACTTGTAATATTTTGCCCTATCCCTGGAGATTGTGGGCACTCCCAAATTATGTGGTCGAGGGTCCCTCTCGCCCCACAGTGTTTGCAGAGATCATTGTCCCTAAAGTCTGGTAGCGCGTGAAACGCCCAGACCGGGTTCATGAACGTATTAGTTTGTAGCCGCCTCCACGCGACAGCTTCTCTATTATTTAGTCGAACATCTGGCGGGGGTACCAGTCTACGTCCCAATTTATAATGGTCGATGATTTCCCCATAATTTTGCAGACGCTCGTCGTATGCCCAGTGTTCGGGGGGCTCGACGGCTACCCGGAAGTAGAGAGCTCGGGCTAGCTTGTGAGCCGCCTCGTTACCAGGGACGGCAGCGTGAGCGGGTGTCCAAATTAACTGAATTTTCCTATTTATTGTTCTTTGGGTGAGGATTTTGGCCGCCTCCGGCGATATCCTCCTCTTCCCAAAATTTTGAATGGCAGTTTTGCTGTCGCTAATTATGAACTTGGCTTCTGTTCCTACGCAAGTTAGCGCTATCGCAACTTCCTCCGCAGTCTCTATGTTGCGGCCTCTGATGGCTGCCGCGGATACCGGTGCCCCTCGGCCATCGACTACCGAAGCTACCGCCGCACCTGTTCTGCCACTTGCCGCATCAACATAGACTACTTCCTTTGTTCCCATGTTCTTGAACCGTCGCTCTAGAGCTTCAGCTCGTTTGGTCCTTCTTTCGACATTAAATTCTGGATGCATATTCCTAGGGAAGGGGGGGACTACCAAGGCATTCCTGATTTCACTATTAATTGTGACTTTTTTTGAACTCCCCTGTCTGGGCTGAGGCCTATTTTTGCAAGGATTACCCTGCCCGTCTCGGTCATGCTTAGTCTCTCTAATTGGGAGACTCGCACTGCCTCCGCCAATTCTGCCCACGTGTTATGCACCCCGAGTTCGAGCAGTCGTTCGCTCGAGGTACCCATGGGCAGTCCTAGCGCCTTCTTAACGCATCTTCGAATCAGGCAGTCTAACTTCTCTTTTTCGCCGGCCTTGATGTCCAGGTAGGGCGTGGCGTAACTGATTCTGCTTATTACATATGCCTGGATTAGTTTTAGCAAATTTCTCTCCTTGAGGCCTCTTCCTTTAGTGGCGACCCTCCTCAAGAGCCCGAGGGTTTGCATCGCGTAACTTTCTAATTTTTTCAGGACCTCTCCGTTGTGACCGTGGGATTGAATGACCATCCCCAAAATCCTGATCTGATCTACTTTTGGCACCGGTTTGCCCTCCACCTGAATATGAAACTCCCCGCTATTCTTGCAGCGGAGGTACTTTGGGTTATAAACGAACAACTCAGATTTATGCGGGGAGCACGAAAGTCCCCTTTTAGCCGCGTAATCGACAATGATGTCGGTCGCTGCTTGCAGGCGTTCCTCCGTACTCGCATCGCTCCCATGGTTAATCCAGAGGTTAATATCGTCCGCATACATGCTAAAATTTAGCCCCTTGATTTGGTTAAGTTTACCCGGGAGGCCTCTCATTGCCACATTGAATAGAAAAGGCGATAGCACTGAGCCCTGCGGTGTGCCTTTGCTTCCTAACTCTATCGTAGGAGATTCTAAATTTTGAAATATCATGCAGGCTTTTCTGCCCGATAAGAAGTCTTTTATGTAGTTGTACGTTCTCTCCCCTACTCCGAGCACTTCGAGCCCTTCGAGAATAGCCTCGTGCCTGACATTGTCGAAGGCCTTGGTGAGGTCTAGGCCCAGGATCACTTTGGCGTCTCTCGATCGCGAGTCTATGATATCATGCTTTAGTCGGAGCATTACGTCCTGCGTGCACAAGTGTGGTCGGAAACCGACCATTTCATGCGGCCACAGGTTGTTTTGCTCCATGAAGCACGTCAATCTCGTCTGTATTACGTGCTCCAGCAACTTCTCTACGCATGAGGTTAGGGAAATCGGTCTCAAATTTTCCAATTGCGGGGGTTTTCCCGGTTTGGGTATTAGTATTATGTTTGCCGTTTTCCACTGATCTGGCAACTGGCTCGTTTCCCAAACTTTTCCATTGAATTCCGTTAGTAGACTAATAGAGTCATCGTCTAGATTCCTTAGCATTTTATTGGTGATCCCATCGGGGCCCGGGGCTGATTTAGTTTTTAGTCTTACAATTTCCGCCCTTACCTCTGCCTCCGTGATGGGGGCGTCAAGCGCCTCATTGGGCGTGCCACCGTAGCTCGGGAGTGGGGAACGCTGGTTGTCTGCAACGTACGTTTTTACTAACTTATTCATAAACGCCGCATCGTCACCTTCAAAGGCGTGCCTGACTTTTGCCAATCTTATTCCCGATTGAGTTTTTGAATTTGTTGGGTCCAGCAGATGCCGGAGCATGCCCCACGTTTTGGAGAGATTCATGCCTCCCTCCATTTCGTCGCATCTGCTGAGCCAGTTTTGTTCGCACAATTTGATCGCGTAGCTTTCAATTTCCTTGTTATGCCTCGCGATTCGTCTTCTAAGATTCTTGTTCCACTTTTGTTTCTTCAGCCTGCGTTCCATGCTTTGTTTAGCGTCCCACATGTGGAGCAGTCGGCTATCTGCTATACCAGGAGCGTCCTCTCCTACCAGCGTCTTTGTCGCCTCACCAACGTGGCGTTTGAGTGCCTCCGTCCATTCCTCAATGTTCTCAATTCGTTCTAATTGCGCGGTTGCCCTGATTTCTCTAAATTGATCCCATTCTGTAACGGCCGGTTGGCACGCCCTGTGCGTCTTGACGCCCTCTTTGAGGACCGAAACGATAATGAAATAGTCACTGCCAAAATTTTGCTCAGAATTTTGCCAGTCTAAACCCTGTAAGTTTTTTGAAAATGTCAGGTCTGGATCGAACGCCCGGTGATGTGCGTGAATCTCCTGGTGACGTCACATCAGGTGTGACTTCATGACCGGATGTGCCGTCCATATGGCGTCACATATGGCTATTAGACATGACCGAGTGTGACGTCATGTTGACGTCACATCCGGTCATGGCGTCACCTTCGTGAAATGCCGTCATAGTCAGTAATTTTAATTACTCATGACTATTTAGTCATGACTAATCACTGATTAGTAATAGTTACTGACTAGTTAGTCATTATTTGCTACTGGTTAGTGATTAGATAGCATTTATTAATCACTACCATGGGAGGTCTCATCTGCGGTCTTATACCACGGGACCTCTCAGAGTTCATTCTTGTACGTTGTTTTTTGATTCCAAAATGAAACTCTCAACTTCACCTTCAACTAGTTAACCACCAGTAATTACTCCTACATCACTGATATAGCTCGCCAGATGGCAAGGTGCGCCACTCTACTCTGACGTTATGCTGAACGGCGAGGCAGGGGTTGCTAGGCAAACTGCGCGGTGCGACTACGGCGCAGCCACCGCCACAGTGAATATGCGACTTCGCGGCCAATGTCTCTGTCGCTACAAAAGTAAACCAGTATTATGAGCGGCCTCTGATTTTGCGCTGTGTTGTGCTATTGAGGAAGCGCGCTTCACATGGGCATCACTCGCTCAACGCTCTTTTTTGGCTGGCGTTGCGAAGCTGCTCTCTTCGTTATAATGCATTTGCGTTTAGTGTGAGTACCGTGTCTCTCAGTTAAAACGAATGGGCAAATACAATATATTCTTGTCATTTCGATTATCGGCAAAGAAAGGAAGGGAATGGATTTGGAAAACTGGATGAACTTTCTCCTGCTCTTCCTAGTCGTCTGTTTTGACAAAGACCGGATTGGTTGTGACGCTTCGTTAAGCTGCAGGAGAAAAAAATAAAATATTTACAACTGTTTCAAGTGCCACTCTTGCTACATACTGTATTGCGCGCTATTTGCTAACGTACACAAAGTACGTAGTGTTTTTCGCGTTGGTAATTGCATTCATGCGTTAACATCTGGCCAATCGTATGATGCGAGAAATACATAAAAATGTTATTTGTACACCGCAATGTACGTCGGCCATTTTCGCAATAAGCGCTATAGTTTTCGTTTTTTTCGCAATAACACCATTTGACTAATCTAACAGCAATATGTTCTGGAAATTAAGAGAAAATCTGACACGCGGTATTTAAATTGCGAAACGTTTTGTGTTACTTGCTGTTACCTAGCCACTTGATTGTTCGTTTAGTGCCTGTTGGCACAGTGGTGCCATCAGTAAATGGGTAAAAAAGATGCTGGATGCTCGAATGGAATATTCAAGTTCAACGCAAGATCAAGCTCGCAAGCCTGAAACTCCCGCCGTTGCTGAACACCCTGACCGCAGCAGGATGAAGCTTCAGAGGGAGTTTAACGCAAGTAGAAGAAAAACTTCACTGGCATCCTTCGCAATAGCAAGGCGTTCTTATGGACTAATTTGCTAGAGAACATTTGCATCACTCATTCAGTATTGCGAAATATTTTTCAGGCAGTGTTCCTATCTATATTCAGATTTTCCGGTACTTAGTTCAGCGTTATAATTGCGAAAACCGTTACGCACTTCCATACTTTAGCAAGCGGTGGGAAAAGCGACTTTGGCGGAATCGCTTCATTAGATAGGCAATAATAGCGGCACCAATCAGCCTACTGTCTGTTACGTATAAGGTATTTACTAAGGTAATCGCTAATAGAATCAGGACAACCTTAGACTGCAATCAAGCAAAATATCAAGCAGGTTTTCAGAAACGGTACTCTACTATCGATCATATCCATACCATCAATCAAGTGATAGAAAAATGCTCGGAATATAACCAGCCCTTATACATAGTATTCATTGATTACGAAAAAGCATTTGACTCGGTTGAAACCTCGGCGGTGATGCAGGCATTGCGAAATCAGGGGGTAGACGAGCCGTACGTGAAAGTGCTGGAAGATATTGTTACGGACGACAAGGAAGAAGAAGCGGGCAGTGGCGCGGGCAGGAGCGCTCGCGCTAGGCTCGCGAACATTCATGTAAACGTCATCTACTATCGTCATCGGTTATGTTCTGTCTCCTGTCTTCATCGGCTTGCCGCTTTGTAACATTTGGTTGGAGGTGCTGGTACTTCATCATCACCCACCCCCATCCTGGTCCGAAGCATCAGCGCCCTGCGACTTCTTGCGCCTTCGGCGAAAGGTTAGGAGGCACTGCATGGCTGTTCCCCAGCCTGCCGGACCCGGCAAGACCTTGCCGTTCCTCCGCCCCGTCCCCCCCCCCCCGCCCCGACCACAAGACACGACGAAGGAGAGACTGACCCGAGACGCCACACATGACCACAAGACACAAGGAGAGACCCGAATGACCTAATGTGACCCCACTGACCTGATGTTCCGACCAAGGACCCTACGACCCAAGACACCGCTACACTTCAAGACATTCTCCCCTGCCTATGCCATTTTGTGCGTGCCTTGGCGCCATCGAGTCGTGGGAACGTGTGGCCCTAGAGTATCCTGGACCAAGGTTCATCGGGAATCATCGCACCAGCAAGTCGTTCTGTTCTTCCTTCTTCCTCATCTTCTTCAAGCATCCAGACACGCCCATCAACATGCCATCAAATCATTAACATCGCTAAACTTCCTCGTCCACGATCGGGACGATCGCTCGGTGGCCCCGGGTCGTGTTACGGACGACAAGGAAGAAGAAGCGGGCAGTGGCGCGGGCAGGAGCGCTCGCGCTAGGCCCGCGAACATTCATTAAACGCCATCTACCATCGTCATCGGTCATGTTCTGTCTCCTGTCTTCATCGGCTTGCCGCTTCGTAACAATATATATAGTGGCTGCACAGCAACCATAGTTCTGCATAAAGAAAGTAACAAAATTCCCATAAAGAATGGTGTTAGGCAAGGAGACACAATCTCCCCAGTACTATTCACAGCTTGCTTAGAGGAAGTATTCAGAGACTTGGAATGGGAGCAGTTAGGGATAAGGGTAGATGGAGAATCCCTCAGTAATCTGCGATTTGCTGATGACATTGCCTTGCTAAGCAACTCGGGGGATGAACTGCAAATAATGATTGGTGACCTAGACAGGAAAAGTAGAAAGGTAGGCTTGAAAATCAATATGCAGAAGACTAAGGTAATGTTCAACAGCCTCGGAAAGGAACAGCAGTTTACATTAGGTAGCGAAGTACTGGAAGTAGTAGGCGAATATGTCTACTTAGGAAAGGTAGTAACCGCAGATCCGGACCATGAAAAGGAAATATCAAGAAGAATAAGATTGGGATGGAGCGCATTTGGCAAGCACTCACAGATTATGACTAGCAGCTTACCGGTATCGCTAAAGAGGAATGTATATAACAGTTGCATCTTACCTGTACTCACCTATGGGGCTGAAACGTGGAGGCTAACCAAGAGAGTTCTACTTAAGTTGAGGACAACCCAGACGGCTATGGAACGAAAAATGGTAGGGGTAACATTAAGAGATAGGAAGCGTGCAGAGTGGGTCAGAGAAATAACTCAGGTTACCGACATTCTAGTGGAAATTACGAAAAAGAAATGGGCATGGGCAGGACATGTAGTGCGAAGAGAGGATAGCCGATGGTCGCTTAGGGTAACAAACTGGATTCCAAGGGAAGGAAAGCTAGCAGGGGGCGGCAGAAAGTTAGGTGGGTGGATGAGGTTAAGAAGTTCGCAGGGGTCAAGTGGATGCTGCTAGCACAGAACCGGGTTAACTGGAGAAATATGGCAGAGGCCTTCGCCCTTGCAGTGGGTATAGTCAGGCTCATGATGATGATGATGTTGATGATGAATAGCGGCATTTTAAACAGCGGAAAGTATTGCCGCGTTTTTGTTTCTCTCTAGCTTAAAGAAGCGTAACCATCGAAGACTAGAAATGACGGGAAAACCCGGATCGAGGATTCGATAATCATGCCCTATCTCATTGCGCTGATATTACAAACAATAAAAAATCCTCTAATTCCCAACTCTTTTTATCTGCGGGAGTTAAGTATTGACATTCAACATGCAAGGTATTCCAATGAAGAACACCGCTTCACACTGCCAGCCAAAAATGAGCGTTGAGCCAGGTTTGATGTACACAGCGCTCTAAAACACGAACTCAGATGCCGCGCACGCTACCCGCTTAAATGTTTTATCATCCCAAGAAAAACAGCGAATGAGCCGCCTTACATCAGGAAACTAACGCTGGCAAGCCGGGGAGCAGCGGCCACTGACGGCGACCGCCACGCCGCCGCTCGGCTCTGCGCCTGCTCCACCGTCCAGCATTGCTGTTCGGCTACTTTTGGAAAAAAACAGTATACATGTGATCTTGATGTAGAGGAATTACGGTCGTCCGATTAATGAGTTAGTAGACACGGGAGTCGACTACTCAGTTTTCAGTTACCGTTCGCCTTCAAGATAAAGGAAGTGGCGATCACTTGGGATGGCCCGCTAATCTGCGCCGCCGGTGGCGATATTATTACACCGTCAGAAGGTGAAGCTCAAGAATAACTTTAACCGGTCGTACTTATGCCATCAGCTTTGTGGTGCTGCTGGAGTGATCCTGTGACTTGATTTAAAGATTGAACTTTTTAAATGGACATATGGCCATCGCCAACCTTCGCTCAAATCTCAAGTATCCCACATATAAAGCCTTTCTGCTTCGGCAACTGCGAATCATCAAATTGCTGTGAACTTAAACAGTGAAGAATGTAGCACGCCGCCCTGATCAAAAGCCATCGTCTACTTGAATACTGGAGACACCGAAATCATCAAAAGCGTCGCCGAAAAAAAACCCTTCTTGCTACTGGATAGAGGACTGGGTGACACGTGAACTTCGCCTAAACTCAGCCGTCTAAAGGTGCGTTCAGACGAAAGGACAGGAGCGCGGATGGTCCGCGTGCGTCAGCACGGATCTGGTGCTACGTGACCACGCGTCCGCGCGTCGATCCGGCCGTCGAGCATTCACACGAAGCCAGCGGATCATCCGCGTGTACCCTCCTCCCCATCGGTGGCGGCGCGCTGCCGAAAACCTTTCTGCCGAAAGTTTCAACATGGACGCCGAGCGAAACCGTCGTCTCGCTGCTCTGGCTGTTATACGTGAAGTGTGCGAGGACGACGAGGAAGCAAAAAAGCGTTCATTTATTGCAAGCTTTCTTTATTGCAAGCATCGTCAATATTCTATATCGGTGGGCAGCTCTCAACGAGCGCTAAAAACGTAACTGTCGTTTCATCACTGAGCGCTTTTTTCGCTAATTCACCCATAATAAGCACTAGAAACCGAGTAAAGCTACAACTCTGGAGCACCCACATGCACAAACACAAAAAACGATGCACTGCAGCGAACACAGAGCGAACGACGCAGCGCATGCACAACAAACAATACGCCGCTCTAACTGAATACGAGACGAAAAGCGCGGGCGTAGCAACGCGGAGGCAGCAGCGATGAAGCAAAAAGAGAAAAAACAATCTCGGTCCGCGCGGACTGAAAAAGCCACTTGGCATATTTATTTATTTATTTATTTATTTATTACAAGTTCCTGCAGCGCCCGAAGGCATTATTGCAGGGGGAGAGATGACAAGTAATCTTGCTGGGAACGCCAGTGATAAAATACTTAAAATTAAGAAAATAACAGGACACAAGTGATAATGCGGAATGAAAAACATGCATCTAAAATGGGGCAACTGCGCGACGAACAAAGTGATGAAAACACTCAAAAAACAAAGTAATGAAGGAAACACACGCAAGAGAACTGGGCGCCACGTCACATATCCGATAAAAAAGCCCGAAATAAATTTTCAGTGCAACACTCAGTGATGCCAGCTGGCAGCCGGTTCCACTCATTGATCGTCAGTGGAAAAAACGAGGTTTTATACACATCTGTCTGGCATTTTATTTCGCGGATCTTCCACTGATAATCAAGTCATCTAGACAAAAAGTGAGGTTGAAGCAGGTACCGGTCTTTGTCAATGCTGAACTTTCCAAAATAAATGCGATACATGATCTGCAGTCTGAAATGTTTTCTGCGGTGAGCTAAAGATTCCCAACCAAGATGATGTTTAATAGACGTGACACTAGATGAAAAATTATAATTATTAGACACAAATCTGGCAGCATTATTTTGGACGCGTTCGAGCATGTCTGATAAGTAAATAAACTGGGGATCCCATACAGGGCATGCATATTCAAGAATTGACCTTATGTAAGTGAAATACAGGAGCTGCTTGACATTTGACTGCGCTTTGCTGAAATTTCGCTTTAAAAAATTAAACATTCTTCAGGCTTTCGATGTAATATGCTCAGCTTGTCTCGTCCACGTAAGGTTAGAGGTGAAATATACGCCGAGATGCTTATATTCAGAAACTTTTTGCAGGGGAACATTATTTATTGAGTAGCAGGTCGGTAGAGGGGAACGCTTACGAGTGAACGAGACAAGCTTGCATTTTGAAATGTTCAAAGACATTTGCCATTTTGAGCACCAGTGCTGGATAAAATTTAAGTCTCGCTGAAGTTTTAATGCGTCAGAAGAACTTTCCACAACATGGTAAAGCACACAGTCGTCAGCATATAGCCGAACTTGGCAGGTGAGGTCAAGAACAATATCATTAATAAAAATTAGAAAAAGAAGGGGTCCAAGGACAGAGCCCTGGGGCACACCTCAGGAGACGTTTACGGAATCGGAGTTACAACCGTTAATTACAACACGCTGCATGCGGTCCTGGAGATATGAATGAAGCCAGTCAAGGATATTGGGATGCAGACCAAGGCAACGTAACTTATTTAATAATAGCACATGAGGTACAGAATCAAAGGCTTTTTTAAAATCCAGAAATACACAATCAATTTGATATCCGTGGTCAAAAGAGGAAAACAGATCATTACTGAACTCAAGTAGAGGACGCAGGACAGCACCTGAGCAAGAAACAGCGGTGAGCGCATGGCGGCTGCGATGTCGTGCCCCCTCTCTGCACCGCCCGGATGGCCACGCGACTCGCCCGCCGTCGCTTAGAGCAGTGACGTCGGCGTCACGTGGGGCGCGGGTAGCGATGACGCGCGCGGACCATCCGCGCTCCGGTCCTCCCGTCTGAACCCACCTTAAGTGATAACGAGATTGACCTTGTTCAAACTTGTGTATTCCAAGAGGCCAACAGCGTTGCTCGACACAGTGCTGCGGTACGTAATAGCCGATCAGAACCTGGACGTCATCGCCTATTTTCAGTGCGCAGTCGAAACCCGACGACCTGCTCTGAGGTCCATTAAAGACAAGCAATGCACCCATCAGTACAACTTACAACAAGCTAGGCGACCAGGTTTCAGTTTTGATGCTCGGTAGCCGTCGCGGACAGAGTAGGAAGCTCTTAGGGTGGTATTCCTGCCCATGCAGTCATTTGCAGCATCGCACAACTGGACCATGATGTCATCCCCGACGTTGCGACTACATCGCTGCGGCACCGGGAGCTCCCAGAAGTCGTGCATGCTGTGCGCCTAAAGCCCTTATTATGCCTTATGCCCCCTCAAGGAACGTCATATTTTAATTAATGATATTTATGCTCGCCATCCGCCGTTTGTTTGAGAAACATCATGGTGATGCTTTTAAATGAGGGAGTACCGCCACGAACCATTGATATTAAGCTTTTCTTTTCAACAGTCGCCGGCACGCGACCTTATTACTGTGGTTGTAGGGTACAGAAAAATCATATCTCTTCTGTTTGTTCATGCGGGATGTTGCGAAACTTGGCGTCTTCATTTTCGTTGTGGCGCAAGATGAGACGAGATTAGTCTCGAATGACTGCAGGCAGGTACAACAGCTTCCCTATTAATCCAACTTTTCTAGAGGCCCTATCTGGTGATCCAGGGGTTTCTGCACTGATTTTAATATCAGCCCTGCCGAATACAATAGGCATTCGTATTTCGACGACCGGCGAGAAATCAGCTGCTCTCGCCTCCGCCAAGTTGCTTACTTTTCTGCAGTCGCAATCCAGTCCAATATAAATGTTTTTTAGTGCAGATACTCCCATCCGATTTTTGTGAGCATGGAATGGTCACTACATGACAATATTGTGACATATATGCCCTACATCGCTGGACGTAAAAGAAGACAACGATCAGAAGGAGTGGCACAGAAGACGACAAAGTGGCAGCAACGTTCAGTGCTAGAAGAAGGTTAACGCTGCTGTGATTCTGCGCTTTGTGTACTGCGTCATCCTGGACTAACCTTCGTGCACTGACCTTGCCACGTAACATCTTGGTGGAGGTGATCAAAGATCCCCGTGTGCACACATAAATCCATTTAAGCAGCCGAAAGCTGGATTTTCGCAGCGGCCGCCACCTACCTGGGATCACAACGTGAACAACGGCCACTATGACCTCTGAGGCAGCTCCTACCACCGCAACAACATCGGCGCAACCACTCGTCCTCACAAAAATCCGCCACCCTCCCATGTTCAATGGCGAAGACAAGACAGATGTTGACGACTGGCTGGATGAATACGAGCGATGCAGCCGGAACAATCATTGGGACGCGACCATCATGCTGGCCAATCTGATATTCTATTTGGCGGGAACCGCTCGCACATGGTTTCAAAATCACGAGCACGAGCTGGTGACCTGGGAAATTTGCAAGCAAAAGCTTCACGACTTGTTCCGAAAGCCCATTGGACGGGCTCTCGCAGCCAAAATCGAACTTTCGTCTCGCGCCCAATCCACCACAGAGTCCTACCTGGCCTACATTCAAGACGTGCTCGCGTTGTGTCGCAAGGCGAACAGCTCCATGCTGGAAAGTGAAAAGGTAGGGCACATCCTCAAGGGCATCGCAGATGACGCGTTCAACATCCTCTTCTGCATGGATTGCTCTACCGTCGAGTCGGTGCTTCAAGTTTGCCGAAGATTCGAGCAGGCTAAACAACGACGCCTGGTACATCGCTTTGGCGCCTTCCGAACACGGCAGCCACATCATCCTGCGATGATCTGGCTACTCTGCAACAGCCTTCTCAGTCCACAACAATGACTCGGATCGTCAGGCGAGAACTCGAGGCATTAGCTCCTGCACCATTCCCCTCTCCAGTGCCTGACACCGAGGCCATGATACAGGCTGTTGTTCGACAGGAACTTGCCAACGTCGGTCTTTCCTCCAACCCCGTACCGCCCTCGTCACCATCGCATCCTGTTCCTGTAGTGGCTGCTGCAACCACTAGCCAAGCACCCCCACGTCGCTACGTTAATCGCAATCCTGCAGAGTGGCGCACCTCAGATGACTGGCCAATTTGTTTTATTTGCTGTCGAGCCGGCCACACTTCCCGTTATTGCCGCAGTCGCACCTTCCCCACACCTCGTTCCTATTGCAACGCTGACCATCGGTACTACTACGGACCTCGACGCTTCCCTGCCCAACCTGAACAGCTCCGCCGCGCATATGACGGACCTGGACAATTCCCTGCTCACCCAGATGAACCTCACACCGAAGCCGTCTCAAGTGTCCGTCACTTCAGCCGATCTCCATCTCCACGGTCTCGTCAATCTCGCTCACCGCTACCTCGTCGCAACTCCTCCCCATCATACGCCGGCGCCCACTCGGGAAACTAGCGAGTGCAGCGCCCGGGAGTGACGCTGCATTACCGACCCGGACCGTCAACACGGAACGGACCCTCGCACCCAGACGTAACCTCATTGACATTTTTGTGGACGGAGTCTCAGTTTCTCCCCTTATTGACACTGGCGCCCCCATTTCCGTCCTCAGTTCCTCGCTCCGTCAACGCCTCAACAAAGTCCTCACATCCGCTTCCTCATCTACCGTTCGTGTTGCTGATGGTAATACAGCTACTGTGATAGGTATGTGTTCTGCGAGAATTACCATTGCCGACCGCCATATCCCTGTCCTATTTACAGTCCTCACCAGTTGCCCTCACGACGTTATATTAGGACTCGACTTTTTAACTGCACATTCCGCGCTCATTGACTGTTCTTCTGGACTGCTTCATCTGGACCTGCCACTCTGTCCTGACAAACAGACCTCTGATACCTCAACGCTCCGTCTCCGCTCCTCTACATTTACTCGTCTGCCACCAGAAGCTGCAGTGTATGTGCTCATGTCGCCTTTCCCCTCCATTCCTGATGGCGACTACGCTGTTTGCCCGATAGCCGACGTGACACTGCAGCGTAGAATCGCTCTCCCTCATAACATCTTGCACGCAGAAAATAACAACGCTTATATTCCAGTCTTGAACTTCGGCCTTTTTGTGCACGTTCTTCCTGAGGGCATTACTCTCGCCGAACTGACCCCACTGTCTGACGTCACAGTTGCCGCTCTTTTGCCTGATCCTACTGATAAAGTGTCGACACGACCTGCACCGTCCCCATCTCTGGAGGCCCGCATATCAGGAATGGTTGCATCTAATTTGCGCCCTGACCGTGCTACAGCACTTACCAGTCTTCTGAACTCGTACAGCGATATTTTCGATTTTGGTGACCGCCCCTTAGGACAAACGCCCTCGTTACACATCGTATCGACACCGGAGGCGCCCGCCCAATTCACAGAAGACCTTATCGAGTCGCCATTTCTGAACGACGCGTCATAGAAGATGAAGTGGACAAGATGTTAGCAAAAAACATTATAGAGCCTTCGAGCAGTCCCTGGGCGTCGCCTGTCGTGCTTGTTAAAAAGAAGGACAATACCTGGAGATTCTGCGTTGATTACCGATACCTCAACAAAATTACAAAGACGTTTACCCGCTCCCCAGGATAGATGATGCCCTCGACTGCTTACACGGTGCCAGCTATTTCTCTTCCATTGATCTTCGGTCCGGTTATTGGCAGATCGCAGTCGACGAACGGGACCGAGAGAAGACCGTCTTCGTCACTCCCGATGGCCTGTATCAATTCAAGATGATGCCTTTCGGCCTGTGTAATGCGCCCGCAACATTCGAGCGCATGATGGACTCTCTCCTGCGCGGCTTGAAATGGACGACGTGCTTGTGTTATCTCGATGACGTCATTGTATTTTCTTCTACATTCGAGAGCCATCTCCATCGCCTTGATGTCAATCTCGGCGTCTTCCGAAAAGCTGGCCTTCAGCTGAACTCCAAGAAATGTAGCTTCGGCCGACGTGAGCTCAAGGTGCTCGGTCACGTGGTCGACGCCCGTGGCGTTCAACCCGATCCAGACAAAATACGTGCTGTAAGTGTATTTCCTACACCCCGTTGTACCAGTGACGTGCCTAGTTTTATTAGGCTTTGCTCCTATTTTCGGCGGTTTGTACCTAACTTTGCGGAGACGGCTCGTCCACTCACCAATCTTTAGAAGAACGACGCTCCATTTTGCTGGGACCAAGAACAATCCCAAGCCTTTTCTGCGCTCTTTGCAGTTTTCACCAACCCGCCCGTCCTGGCACACTTCAATCCCTCGGCACCAACGGAGGTACGCACCGACGCCAGTGGTCACGGTATTCGTGCCATACTCGCCCAATAGCAGATGGGTCGCACTAGCGTCATTGCTTATGCCAGTCGCCTCCTTTCTGCGGCTGAACGAAATTACTCGATCACAGAACGTGAGTGCTTAGCCCTCGTGTGGGCCATTACAAAGTTTCGCCCTTACTTGTTTGGCCGCCCGTTCTCCGTCGTCACCGACCACCATGCCTTATGCTGGCTTTCTACTCTGAAGGACCCTACTGGTCGCCTAGGTCGTTGGGCCCTCCGCCTTCAGGAATACACTTTTTTCTGTTGTCCACAAGTCTGGCCGGCTGCACGCTGACGCCGATTACCTGTCCCGCAACCCGGTAGATCCCCCACCTGCGAGCGAGTGCGACGATGACACATATGTATTGGCCATCTCTGACCTTTTAAACATTCCCCATGAGCAGCGCTTAGATCCGAAGCTTTGCAGCATAATCAATCGCCTCAGCACTGAACACCTTGATGCTACCCTTGCTCTGTTTGTGCTCAACTACGGCACGGAATATGCGACCAGATGGCGCCGAGCTTCTGCTCGTAGTCCCCGAACACCTGCGTACCACCGTTCTTCAACAGCTGCACGACGCACCCACAGCGGGTCATCTTGGCGTATCTCGTACGTACGATAGCGTCCGCCGCCGCTTCTTTTGGTCAGGTCTCTATCGCTCTGTTCGTCGTTACGTTGCTTCTTGTGACCGGTGTCAGCGACGGAAGAAGCCCTCGGCTATGCCTGCTGGATCCCTGCAGTCTATCGACATCCCAGTAGACCCGTTTTCCCGAGTTGGCCTTGACCTCCTCGGGCCTTTCCCACTTTCTACGTCTGGGAATAAATGGATTGCAGTGGCTACGGATTATACTACGCGCTACGCTGTCACCCGAGCGATACCCACCAGGTGTGCAACTGATGTGGCTGCGTTTCTTCTCCATGACGTCATCCTGCTCCATGGTGCTCCACGCCAGCTGCTCACTGACCGTGGCCGTTGCTTTCTTGCTCGAGTGGTGGATGAAATTCTTCGGTACTGCTCCATTAAGCATTATTTTACCACCACTTACCATCCACAAACGAACGGCCTCACCGAACGCCTCAACCGCACGCTCACGGACATGCTCTCTATGTATGTCTGGGATGATCACCGTGACTGGGATATTAATTTGCAGTTTGTAACGTTTGCGTGTAATTCCTCTCGTCACGACACAATGGGCTACTCACCGTTTTATCTTCTGTACGGCCGCGGCCCTCCCCTTCCTTTTGACAGCGTATTACCTCCCACCGCTAACGCCAGTTGCTACGTTCGTGACGCCATCTCCCGAGCTGACGCAGCCCGTGTTATTGCTCGCCGACGACTGGCCTCCTCCCAAAATTCTCAAAAACGGTGCCATGATTCTCGCCATCGGGATGTCCACTACTCTCCGGGCTCTCTCGTCTTGCTCTGGACTCCCGCTCGTAAAGTTGGGCTGTGCGAGAAGCTTTTGCCATGCTACGCAGGACCCTACCGTGTTTTACGGCCAGTCACTCCTGTGACATACGAAGTCGCCCCTGTACATCCGCCGCGACAGTCCTCTATGCCACGCACCGAGATTGTTCATGTCGCCAGAATGAAGCCGTACTACCCCTCCAGTAGTTCGTTCTAGTGCGCACCGGGACTGTGCTTTTCGTGTGGGGTAATGTGACATATATGCCCTGCATCGCTGGACGTAAAAGAAGACAACGATCAGAAGGAGTGACACAGAAGACGACAAAGTGGCAGCAACGTTCAGTGCTAGAAGAAGGTTAACGCTGCTGTGATTCTGTGCTTTGTGTACTGCGTCATCCTGGACTAACCTTCATGCACTGACCTTACCACGTAATAATATGATCAGGAATTAAAATAAATAATGATTCTACGTCATGATTCTTGTTGATTAGAGGATCCGAATCCTTTCAGCCTGCTGCCTGCCTTTATTCACATTTACAGGTAACCATAGTTATTTCTAAAAACTTTAGAAACTTTCACCTAACTCAATTCGATGTCGCGATCTCCGCAATTCCCATTTCGAAGCGAATTGCGTTTAAGCTTATACCAACCCAGATGAATACGACGAAACTCTCTTTAGACGCAACATTTCATTAGCGCACTTTTTAGATGGTGACAGCGCTTGTTTAAATTTGCGAAATACGTTTAGCTTACAAACCTTCGTGTTTTGTAATTTGCCTTGCTGTACGAGGGGGTGCCAATGGCTCGCCCTTGTAGTGCTCTAGCGACAGCTTATTTACGTACGGGAAGTTGCGCAAGACTTGAGATGCATGATCTGCAGCTTTTTCATATTTTTATGCGTTTTATTAGAACGGTTAAGTGAAATAAAACAACTATTGACCAAACAGTAAACAGTGATTGTAGGGCAGGAATAAAATAGAAATATTTGAAGACGCGCTCGAATCAGTCGCTGTAGCTAGTTAGAGTGTGAGACGACGGACAGCCATTTGCGGCCACTAGCAGTAGCTTTTATTAGTTCATGCGGAGTGAAGCAGAGCTGTTGGAGGCGCCTTTATGTAATGCAATTGCATATGGACTTGTAAAATTGGTTTGGATTTCATCAGGTACGTTTCCGTCTCCTTTCGTTGGTACCTCCTGCGCATACCCTAGACCAGTAAGCGTTCAACAGCAGGAGTAATTTCTGTACATCCTTTCTTAGAATAAGGTCACCTGAATTCTCGCCGATGAGGCCATTCGATTATCGCGGCAGCCTTTCAACCAGGATACCATACTTCCGCACTCGCGCACTGTGCTCACACTGCAAGCAATAAATTGCGCAAATGATGCAGGGGAACCGGCAAATCTGCTGACACGTGCTAGTTGCCGCACTCGCTGGAGGCTAACGTCACATATCGGTGTGCCTAATTTATTGTAACCTGCATTTTAATCTAAACCCTGAACATCTGTTGCATACATCTCAAGTGAACGTCTACTGCGGTGAGCTGCCGGCTGTAAAATTCCCGGAGAGCAAATTCCGCTTTACCGTCTCAAATTAAGAGGTATATGATGGACCAAAGGGACAGGGAGCCCTGAGTGTAAATGAGGCGAGACAGAAGAAACATTTAGTTTTAAACTTTCGGACAGGGGGACGTTTTAAATGGGAACTTAAATATGGATAGAAATGTGGATGAGAGACGTAGTCGTTACTTGAAAAGTGTGAGTAGAACAGCTACTACTAAAATAGACTTTAGAAGAGTAGAGACAGCGCGGTCTGACTCAAGCGGCAGTAGACACGAGTTTGCAACTAAGGCTGATATCCGGCTCCGAGTCACCAATGCAGTAAATATATATATTTTTTGAATTTCACTGATTTTATTCATGCATCCAGCCCGGCACCTACGTCACAGCTTATTGAGACTTTGTGGTTAATTGGCATCGGAGTGATAAATCAGGGCGATTTTGTAACTTGCTCTGAAAGCTTGAAATCAGCGCTACCAAAGCGCAATATGTGGTCCGGTCAGTTCCTATGAGCATCCGTTATTCATGTTCGTTGTCGCCCCGAATAACGTTCGATGTAGAGTTTTCGCAAAACTTCTAGCCTAGGATTTGTGACCCGGGTTCGCAAATCAAATCCTATAGAAGGTGTATACAGAGATAAGCTTTGCTAAAGAGCACCAGTTCTCATGTGTAATATGCGCGAAAAGGAGGGCTTTTATTATAAATGCCTACATCCCAATGTTCGAAAATGTGGTCTCACCTTGCTGTTTGCCAGCTCCTACTAGTGCCGAAATGATAGCTAGAGCAGATATAGTATTTAGGATCTAAATCATTAGTGAAAAACATTCTTTACGCATTTGTAATTCACTATAGTGTCGTACACTGCCAGGAGTGCTTATGTTCCCTAAAGTGCAAACTTACGTGTAGGTATCAGTGTTCTGTTTCCCTTTACAATTCAAATCAGAACATGCTTTAGCGGTGTCCAAGGTATGATCAGGACGGCCACCTTCATAAGCACATCCGTCTGAAATAGGAACAAACTTGTGCAAATTAACATTAAAAGAATGGAGGCATTTTTATTTGGTATGAGGTGTTTAACACTTTATAATTTCGGCAATAAAAAGATGATTTGGAGCAATTATTCTTTAGGCAGCGGCTTAGGCTCTAGCTAAATATCGGAGCTCCTACCTTTATTGACTCACGCACTATATAACGCAAAGAGCATGCTTTGAAATTATAGCTGTGTATATTGAACCCTTGTTTATCTTCGGTAAAAAAAGATGATTTTGAGTATTTTGTTCTTTAGGCAGCAGCTTACACTCTTGAAAAATATTTGAGCTCCTCTCGTTAGCCACTCATGTAGTATATAAGGCAACCAGCATGCTTCGAAATTATAGCTACGTGTATGTTGAACCCTTCTTTATCTTCGCTAATAAAAATATGATTTATAATATTTCTTTCTTCAGGGAACGGCTTAGGGTCTTGCTAAATATTTGAGCTCCTATCCTTAATGACTCACATATTACATAACGTAACCAGCGCGCTGCGAAATTATAGCTGTGTATATTTAACTTTGCCACTTTCAGCAGTACTGGGCTGCGCCTCTGATAGGCTTCCGCTAGCTTTCGACGGTGCGTGCGATAAAGCGTCAGCTACATTGTTCATGCTGCCCCGGTGGTACTCTATGGCGTACGCGTAACGTTGCAACGTCACCACCTATCTCGAGAGTCTGCCTGCGGGGTATTTCAGCTTCTTTAACCACGAAAGTGCCTGGTGATCTGTCTGAACGGTGAAAATTGCTCCGTCTAGGCGGGGCCCCACAAAGTATTCGCATATTCCGCTAATAGGGCTGTGGCCCTTGACGGAGCATTGTTTTAACGCGGTAGCGTTAAGGAGCTCGTGTCGCAGAAAAGCCGGTGTCTTCGGCGTCGGTGGCGTTGGCCGCGAGCGATAAATCCCGGCATGCACTTCATAAATAAAAAATTTGGAGGACGCTTAAGCTTCGCCTTCAAGAGTGGAACGCGATAGCGTTATTCAGACTCAACACTTCTAAGTGCACTGTACAACGTTTTTCTAATTATTTGTTCAAACAAGTGCTTCTCACAATCTACATACAACCCGTGAGGGTGCACGGCGAAACGTCAGGGGCGAGTGGCGCGCCACGTGTCGGGGCAGCGCCTCACATTGCGAGGAGGGGTTCTTCTGTGTTTGCCGCAAGATGGCTCTGCATCTGCGCAGAGCGCAGAAGAAATGTAGCGGAAACGTACTTCGCTACTCGTGTAACTGCGACTTCTGTAAGTAACATGCTCATAATTACCGATATACACCGCAGTATAACGTTCTACGGCACGTTTCTAAGGCAACACCGCATTCACTAGAAGCGCTTTTGTACCGCTTTCAAGCATCGAACTCGTAGCTGAGTGTCGGCAATAAAGAAAAAATCTCGTGGCTGAGTGGCAGCGTCTCCGTCTCTCACTCCGGAGAACGTGGTTCGATTCCCGCCCAGCCCATCTTGGAAATTGCTTTTTATTTATCAAGTGCATGCCGGGATTTATCGCTCGCGGCCAACGCCGCCGACGACACCGGCTTTTCTGTGACACGAGCTCCTTAAAGCTATCGCGTTAAAAGCAACTTCCAAGATGGGCTGGGTGGGAATCGAACCAGGGTCTCCGGAGTGTGAGACGGAGACGCTACCACTCAGCCACGAGTTTTTTTTTCTTTATTGCCTGACTTCAGCACAATACACAAAACCACTTACAGGGCACAATGAGCATTCATTAATACAACAATCAGCAAGGTGGGTTGTGGCGTCGTCGTGCTAAAATTCTCTTAGGTTCACTAATGGCTCCAATCTTCCGAGCCACTCGGGAGCTTCAGGAGCAAGTTTCTGAATTTCAATATATCTATTCATGCCTTCCCGGAAATAGATCCGTGCTGGCCGTGCGTCAGGATCGCAATGGTATCCTGCCATTCTCGAGCGCCAAATACAGTGGAGGGCCATTAGCATAAAAAGGTCAAATGGCACCCCATCCTCATTCTCTACAGGCAAGTACCTAATACCATGCGAGTCTAATGGCAATTCCTTTTTTAAAGTCCTTTGTAAAATATCCCAAAAGTATACCCCTTCCCAACAATGCAGGATAACATGGTCTATAGTTTCTGGCTGTTTACAAATTAAGCAATGCGACCCCAAGGTAAAAATAAATTCTTCCTTTCCAAGAACTTCTTTACTCATGTTTCCGTGTGTAACTTAAAGAAAAAAGTTTTTGCATTTGACGGGACCTGCATCGCCTTCACCCGCTTAAGTACGTCGCGTTCTGGTCCTCCACTGTATAAGGCCCTGTACATTGGTATGGGTAGAACTACGTCGCACAAATTCTTGTACAGCTTCTTCCTGCTAACAGAAGATAAATATTCATAAGAAAATCGAACAGACAGGAATCGCACACTAGCGACAACTTCCCTAAATTACCAAAAATGCGTCCCGATACACTTTCGGTCGAGACAACAAAGTCCGGCAGTGCATTTCCGAGCCTTAATTGGCACACAGTACGCAAAAATGGATCTTTTACATCGCGAACAAAAAGAAATCTGCTGACAATATGTCGTAGAAACAAATGCCCCAAACCCAGTCCACTGTCCTTCACCCGCCTAAGCAAACTTGTCCGGCTACATCGTTCCCATTCTGCTGCCCACACAAAAATGGCAAATATGCGGAGCAGTCTCTGTACGTTCATCCTTGCACAATGCAACACTTGCATCACGTACCACAGCTTCGACATAAAAAACATATTCCACACTGTGGCCCTGGCGAAAACTGAAAATTGTTGCCCTTTCCACCCCTCCACCTTTTCCCGCATGGCTTGAGTCTGTGCCCTCCAGTACGATTCGCTATCGCGATAACTATCTATTGGGACTCCCAAGTACTTTACTGGTGTTGTCACCCAGGACATGTTTGCGAACTTCTCGGGCGCCGTTGGCCATTCTCCGTGCCAAAGCCCCATGGACTTTGACCAATTAACTTTACTGCCGGAAACCTTTGTGAACTCTTTTACAGACGACACGGCCTCGATTACCCCTTCGCGATTCACTGCAAATACAGCCACATCGTGCGCATATGCCAGCAGCTTAACCTCTGCAGCTTGCAATTGGAAGCCACGAATTTTGTCGTTTTCTATGATATTTAAACACAGTGTCTCGATGTAAATGCAGAATATCAGAGGGCTGAGGGGACAACCCTGGCGCACCGGTCGCTGCACGTTTATGGGGGCCCACAAACTCTTATCTACAATCAATCTTGTTGTGCAGCTTCGGTACGCCATGGCCACTCCCTCGCGAATAACGGACCCTACATTCACATGGTCGAGTATGCAGAACAGGATTTCATGTGAGACACAATCAAATGCTTTCTCCAGATCCAACTGAAGGATGGGTACACAACTGTTTGTGTGATCACAGCACTGAAGCACACTCCTCACTTTATGCACATTGGAAACAATGGATCGCCCTTTGATCCCACACGTCTGGTGTGGTCCAACTATCTGTTGAATTACTGACTGTAGTCTACGGGCTAGAATTTTCATAAACACTTTATAGTCTACATTCGTGAGTGCGATAGGGCGATATGCTGTAACCTGTTGTAACTTATCTGCTTCATTGTATTTAGGCATCAACACTGTGTGGGATTTGCCATAAGACGGGGGCAATACATTTACGTTGTAGGACTCGTTGTACACGGCTGTCAGTACCGGCACTATTTCATGTTTTTATGCTTTGTAGAATGCCACGCTTAACCCGTCGGGGCCGGGAGATTTTCCCGGGTTCAATATTTCTATGGCAAGCTCGACCTCCGACGCGGCTATTGACAGCTCCAGCCTATCTTTCTGCTCATCATCTAATCGCGGTAAAGCGCCCAGAAACTTTCCTTTGAATGCGTTTACTTCCACGTCTTGCTTTGTAAACAGCGTTCGATAATATTTAAGAAACGCCTGCTGGATATCACCACTTTCTCCAGATAACGTTCCGCCCCATTCGATCAGTTCAATGTGATGTCTCTGAGCACGTGTCTTCTCGATTCCTAGTGCTCGTTTCGATGGTGTCTCCCCAGCAGCTTTATCTTGCGCCTTCGCCCGCACAAGCGCACCACGATAGCGCCCTTCTTCGAACAGTTCAATCCTGTTTTTTTTCCTAATATCGGCCATCCATTTACCAGGCTCTTCGCTTTCTTTTTCAAGTAGTCTAGCCAACAAGGATCCTAAATTGTCCTCCTCACGCTTCTCTTCTTGTCGTATACAGCTTGACCGTTCGATTGCTGCTATCTTTATTTGCTCTTTGCGAAGTTCCCACTGCTGCCATATTTTCATCTGCCCCCTAGACTCTATTTTGTCAATTTCTTCGCTTACTTTCCTACTAAATATATCATCTGTAATGAGCTTATTATTTAATTTCCACGTCTCCCATGAAAACTGATTGCCTCGCTTTCTTGTCCCTATCCCGCACTCCACTAAACAATGATCAGAAAATGAAATCGTTACTACATTGTAACTACTGCATTTTGATATGACGTCTGTAGACACATAAATGCGATCCAGCCGCGCGTGGCTTGACCGCTGGAAATGTGTAAACTTTACAGAACGCGATCCTTCTAAACATTCCGCCACGTCGTCAAGGTTGCTAGTGTCTATAATTTCTGAGAGAGCCTCAGTACTTCTGTCCCTAAACGCACTTGTACTAAATTAATCACAGCCTCTCAAGACGCAATTAAAGTCGCCCTTGACAATCAGGGATTTCTCACAACTGATGTACTTTTGTACGTTTTGAAAAAAGGCTACCCTCTCATCCACAACATTTGGAGCGTACACACTAATAATCTCAGCCACGAGTTCGATGCTTGAAAGCGGTACAAAAGCGCTTCTAGTGAATGCGGTGTTGCCTTAGAAACGTGCCGTAAAACGTTATACTGCGGTGTATATCGGTAATTATGAGCATGTTACTTACAGAAGTCGCAGTTACACGAGTAGCGAAGTACGTTTCCGCTACATTTCTTCTGCGCTCTGCGTACATGCAGAGCCACCTTGCGGCAAACACAGAAGAACCCTTCCTCGCAATGTGCGGCGCTGCCCCGACACGTGGCGCGCCACTCGCCCCTGATCGCCGTGCACCCTCACGGGTTGTAGAATCAAGCGTTCTTCCTTTCTTTAGATCACTATCTTCGCTCACCCGCTTCTCCCCTTCGGGCCGCGCGGGTACCGGTGCGAGGATGCCCCAATACCCTTCCGTTTAATAAGTTTTCTCGCTCTCTCCCCTTCCAACATCCAGCGTGCGTCACTCGAACAGTGGTGTTTAGGAGACGCGGCTCCTCTTTCCGCTCACAGCGCGATTGCTAGGTGCAGCGTCTGATGCCGGACGCCTCTGACGTGATCGCTGCGCCGTAGCGCTTCTGCTGGGAAAGCGTCCCCTGCGATGTGTGCCGAGCTGCTTCCGAGGAATCATGCTTCTGCGTGGTGCTCCCAAGCGAGATAGAGGACGATGCCATCAAGGCGTCAGTCCCATGATCACGTCCGCCTTCATGGCGCGTCGCTGCCCGGCTTTCTCCCTCCGAGACACCGAGTTCTTTGGTTCGTTCCGCTTGCTCAGGCGCACGTTTCGTTGCCGCGCCGAACGCTGCGTTGCTCGGCGCTTACCGTTGCGATAATGTAGATTGTGAGAAGCACTTGTTTGAACAAATAATTAGAAAAAAGTTGTACAGTGCACTTAGAAGTGTTGAGTATGAAAACTATGTCTTTGAGTGACTCAAGAGCATACCGAGCGAATGAGTGGGCGGTGCGAACGAGGTGCAAATCGCGTTCCACTCTTGAAGGCGAAGCTTAAGCGTCCTCCAAATTTTTCTTCTTGGTATACCACTCGCCCGTTTTGTTGCTAAGGCGCTATGAGAAATGGCTATTCTTACAACCGACTTCAAATAAGTAATCGAAGAGCATCTTGTATTGATTACAACTTTGCATGACGCGTCATGCAACTAGTATTATTTATATATATTACCTCGTTATCATACGCAACCGCAGTATTTGGCGACAGCACAGCAGGACAGTAGGGTAAGAATGCGGGAGAGTTGGAGTTCTATGCTGTACAGCGGATTGACGCCGGGAGCCGAGCAGTAGCACAGCAACACTCGCTGCAACACTCGCTTTAACACTGTCAGGCCAGCACAAGTGACGCGGCCGAATGTGCGTTTTTAGCGCATTAAGACTAATTTTGGTCTAAAACAGTTTTCCACAGTTATCTAAGGGAGGTAAGTGATTTCGTGAGATACGCGCGATAAACTGTCACATTTGGACCCTTATCAACATTGGTATCAAACGAAACGGCTTTTTGAGAGAAGTAATGCATTCGCCTTGATACGATTTAATAATAATATAATAATTGGTTCAAAGGACGGGAAAGGCGCAGTATCTGTCACACTTGCTGCTGTGAGCACCTGAACCGCGCCGTAAGGGATGGGAGGAAGATGGGAGTGAAAGTGAAAGGGAGAAAGGGGAGCCGTAGTGGAGGGCTACGGAGTAATTTTGACCACCTGGGATCTTTAACGTGCGCTGACATCGCACAGCACGTGGACGCCTTTTCGTTTCGCCTCCATCGAAACGCAGCCGACGAGGTCGGGTTCGAACCCGGGTACTCCGGCACAGTAGTCGGTCATCTTACCACAGCACCACCCAGGAGTGGCAGACGATTTTGCTCAATTTCGTGATTATGTAACATGATTTTCTGGACATGCGTGATAATTGGCCTTTCTTAACTCTATAACCTTGGGTATTAAATGATTCAGCTCTTTGAACATAAAAAGCCGAATATTGCAGTAATACTATTTTGCTTATCACGCGACAGTGTACACTTGTTTGGTGTGACATGCGGATAATTTGCCACATTGCGAATTGGAGGAATATGGGAGAGGCCTTCGCCCTGCAGTGGGTATAGTCAGGCTGAGGATCATTATGATGAATCCTGCCATAACGGGCATCAAACGAATCTGCTTTTTGAGCTTACAAGGTAAATACTGCAGTAGAACGATTTTGCAGTCATGTGCATTTTACGTCAGTTGGAGTGACCTGAGCGATATTGCGCCACTTTTTCAACCGCATCATCATGGGTATCGATTGAATCGGCTTATTGGAGCGGAATTAGGCAGATATTGCAATAGACGGTTTTAATGAGTTACGTGACAGTTCTGCGTGATTTGGCATGACATGCTCGATAACGCGCCCCCTTTGGAACCCTATCATCATTGTATCATGTCCTCGGCTTTTTGAGCGTAATAAGGCGAATATTGTTTTGAAACAATTTCGCTTATCATGTGACAGTGTTATGTGGTTTGGCGTGACATGTCTGATAATGTGTCACTCTTTCAACGCTATTTTCATAGATATGAAATGAACCGGCTTTCTGAGAGCAACAAGGCGATTATTGTAACCAAGTGATTTTGCTTAAAGATGTGACCGTGTTACGAGATTTTGGTGTAATCTGCCCGATAATGATACTCTTTTTAGCCTTATCGTATGGGTATCAAATTAATAGGGGTTTTGTAGTTAAAGAGGCATATGCTGCAAAAAGACAATTTTGCTTAGTCATGTGACAGTGTTATGCGATTTGGTGTAACTGCGCGAAAATATGGCACGTTCTCAAGCCCGTCATTATCAGCATAAATGTGTCGGCTTTGTATGATAAAACGCGATTATTGCAATAAAACTATTTTGCGGGGTCAAGTAACAGTGTTACTGGATTTTAAGTGGTAGACCTGATAATTAGCCACTTTCCTAACCCAATCATCATGGGTATAAAATTATTTGAGTTTTTAAGTATAGGGTAATAAGCGAATACTCCCATAAAACGCGTTTGCTGGATCATGTGACAGTGTGACTGGATATGGCGTGACATGAGCGATAATCTGCCACGTTCTGAATCCTATCATCCTCGGTATGAAGTACAGCGGCTTTTTGAGCGTAATAAAGCGATTATTGTTCTAAAAGGATTTTGTTTATTCATGTGAGATTCTTATGCAATGTGTCATGAGATGCATGATAATGTACTACTTTTTCAACCCCATCATCATGGGTATCAAATGAATTTCCTTCCTGCGTGCAAGGACGATTCCTGCAGTCAAACGATTTTGCTGAGACATGTGGCGATGTTACGTGCTTTACAGACAAGTGTGATAATATTACTTTTAGAACCCTCTTGTGATGTGTATCAAATGAATCGCTTTATAATACGGAATAAGACTGCTGTCACTGTCAAATGCTTTCGGTAGACCATCGCACGCTGTCCAGTGGCATGCAGGCAGCACTATTATGCAGGCGCAGCCCACCAAACCCTGTTATAAAGGGTATGAAATGAACGTGCTCTCTCAGTGTATAGGGCAGTGATTAGCACAAAACGTATTTGCTGTATCAGCAGCCATTGTCACGTGACTCGCTGCAATATTGTTTAATGTCGCTTTCATATCGATATGGCCATGGTTATGAAAGAATTTATTGATGCAGAATGAGCCTACCTTTGCTTTTAATCACTTTTGCTTACTTGTCACAAGTTTTCACGACACTTAAAGGAGCGAAGTGGATGGGTAGGCACAGCGGATTTGTAGAGAAGATATTGCTTCATTGACTCGCTAGTTTTAACCATGATATTTGTCTCTAAATGGGGCATGCATGTCCCATCCTGAGTTACATTTATTAGAGCGCAGCTGTTTGGCGCTCGTTCCTGCGTTTCGCGTCGTGGTCGGCGTCGGCGTTGGCTGTCGCATGTCGCTGTAACCAGCTCCGCAGCTGGTTACAGCTGCACGTTACAGAAGTCACGTCCCGTAAGCTTTTGACCCTGCGCGGCCTCTGTTTAATCTTTGTGTAGTTCACCTCTAAAACTTCGGTCAGTGGCCTAGATCGAAGGTGAGGACATGTGCTTGGTTAGTGTTCCTTTGTTTTCCCGCCTTGCATTTTCGCTATAGACATAAAACGGTAATTTACGCCATTCGAAGTGTTAAAACTTAAGTAAAGATCATCGTTTGAAACAACTCAGGTGTTTTGTGATAGCTACTGGCCATTGATATAATAATTGGTTCAGAGACAAGAAAAGGCGTAGCATCTGTCAGGCTGGTAGTGTGGACACTTACACCGCGCCTTAAAAAAAAGAGGAAGTTAGTAGTTGAACGTGAAAAAAGAGGAGCCGTTTGAGGTCTACGGAGAAATTGTGACCACCTGGGGATCTTTAAACTGCACTGACAATGCACAGTACAGGGACTCCTCTTTGTTTCGCCTCCATTGAAACGCAGCCGCTGGCGGTCGGGATCAAACCCGGGAACTTCAGCAGAGTACGTCGGCGTATTAATACTGTATCACCGCTTGTTTTTCGTTACTGCAAAATTTTTATTATAATTTACACATAAAGAACATTACTCCATAAACAAACAACATGGGTTAAAACCACGCCATTTCGGGTTGCATGATCCATTACAAATCAGGCATATGTAGCAACACTTCCATTCTTGGAAGCCACTCAGGCACTTCGTCTTGTGTCTTGAAAACATCGGCGGGGCTGCTGGGCATTCTCCAAAGCTGGTTACTGTTGACGTTTATGCAGGTAATTCTATAAGGTTTCCACGGGAAGGACAACCTTCAGGGGTTTCTTGACTTCATAACTTTAGGCTATTGCTTGTTAGAGTTTCTGACAATGAAAGGTTACATCAGCATAGCTGTTTCTTCAGTGTCTTTAATGTCATCGTGTGCAATCGTGGGAACTTGTTTCCATTTTCAAGAAATTTGCAGTTTCTTCGATGCATCCCCCTTTTCCGAGAGTGATTGTTTTTGAGCAAAGAGGAAAATAGGACACATTTCTTTGGCCAAGGGGAAGGCAACCCGCTTCGGAGCCCAACGAGGGCATGGGACAGGAACTTTCAAAAAGTCCTACCCACACCAGCCGTTCAGTTCAGTTCAGTCGTGTCCGACTCTTCGTGACCCTATGGACCATGTCACGCCACGCTTGCCGATCTCTCACTATCTTCCTAACATCACATAACTTCATCTGTAGTGCCTCGAGGATGCCATTTAACCATCGCGTTCGCTGCCTACCCCTTCTCCGGCGACCCTCAACCTTTCCCAAAATCAAATTTTTCTTCAGCGACTCCTCTCTTCTCATCAGATGACCAAAGTAGCTGAGCTTTAACTTTAGAATTTGACCCTCCAATGAGCAGTCAGGGTTTATGGTCGACAATATCGATTGATTTGATCTTCTGGCAGTCCAAGGAACTCTCAAAAGTCTTCGCCAGCACCACAATTAAAACGCGTCAATTCTTCGGCGGTCAGCCTTTTTCACAGTCTAACTCTCGCATCCATACATCACAACTGGAAAGACCATAGCACGAGTTATACGGATCTTGGTTGGCAGACTAATGTCTCTGCTCTTTACTAGGCGGTCAAGGCTAACCATTGCTCTCTTTCCCAAAAGCAGGCGTCTCCTAATTTCATGGCTGCAGTCTCCTTCCGAGGTAATCTTGGAACCCAAGAAAAGAATATCTGTCACAGCTTCCACTTCTTGTCCATTGATGCTCCAGGACTTGATAGGGCAAGACGCCATGATCTTTGTCTTTTTAATGTTCAGTTTAAGCCCAAACCTCTCACTCTCTTCTTGCACGCGCATCAGAAGTCTCTCGAGTTCCACTTCACTTTCTGCCATTAAAGTGGTATCATCCGCATATCTAAGGTTGTTGATACGTTTTCCAGCAATCTTCACTCCAGCCGAAGACTCGTCCAGACCGGCCTTCCTCATGATGCCCTCTGCATATAGGTTAAATAGGCAGGGTGACAGTATGCATCCTTGCCTCACTCCTTTCTCAATCGGAAACCAATCAGTAAGACCAGGCCCAGTTCTGACTTTGGCCTCTTGTCCTTCATACAGGTTCCTGAGGAGACATATGAGGTGAATTGGAACTCCCATCTCTTGAAGAGCTTGCCACAATCTGCTGTGATCTACGCAGTCAAACACTTTCGCATAATCAATAAAGCAGAAGTAGATGAGTTTCAGGAACTCTCTTGCTTTTTCCATGATCCAGCGAAGGTTGGCAATTTGGTCTCTAGTTCCTCTGCCCTTGCGAAACCCAGCTTGCATGTCCGGAAGCTTGCGATCCACATACTGTTGCAGCCTACTTTGGAGGATTTTCAACATCACCTTGCTAGCATGCAAATAAGCGCGATCGTGCGGTAGTTGGAACAATCTTTGGCACTGCCTTTCTTTGGAATGGGGATGTAAACTGACCTCCTCCAATCCTGTGGCCACTGGAGGGTTGTCGAAGTCTTCTAACACAATGTATGCAGAACGTTACAGCGTCATGGTTGAGGTTTTGAAGCACCTCAGCTGGAATGCCATCAATTCCGCTAGCTTTGTTCTTAGCAAGGCTGGCTAAGGCCCATTCAACTTCACTCTTCTGCATGCCCGGCTCGGGATCAGTAATCACAACCGTCTTATGTTGGATTTGCACTTTCGGGTCCTTCCTGTACAGTTCTTCTGTGCATTCCTGCCGTACATCCTGCATATAACCGAACATAGCGTAACGCAGCGTGGGTAGCCATACCAACTTAGCTCTAGCAGCCAAGAAAACTGTAATATCCAAGGGACAAGACAGGAAAGTTGAGAGAAAGAGAGAATAGGAAAGTAAAAGATGGAGGGCAGGATAGGCAAAGGCGACTGCTCATTTCCCCCTGTCAGATCAACCTGGGGGTGGTGTTAATGGGAAGCTTGGGCCAAATTGAGGTGATGCCTCTGCCGAGGGTCCTTAAAGATCTAAACATTCGGCATCGGCTTCAGCACCAGAAACCCAATTCCCCAAGACATGGCGACGCAGCACAGGGCTAAGTGCGGGTTCTTGGGGTTTGTCTGCCTCACAGACGCCACCTGCGGGGTTTAATCTTTATACGTCTAGATATTTTGTGCCGTGCTTTTACTTCGCAATGAAATCATTTCTGGGTACATTCATAATTGTATGGATAGACGTGCAGGCTAATTTCTGTATGCTTCGCGATAGGCCGTTTTCATAAAGCGGCATTTCCCCCTCTATAGCCCAAGAGTTAGGTTGCCTCGCCAGTCATCCCTACAAGCTGTTGCTGTGCATAGCTAGGATCATCATTTCGATCATTTCTTACCTCTGGTTATGCGAACTTTCTGTCCATTTGTTGTTACCACACGTTTTTCATCTGGATTGTGCAGAGAAAAATATGGAATTAGTAGGGAACGTCACACGTTTTTCATCTTGGTCGCGCGGGAAAAATATAGAATTAGTAGGGCACGCACCCTATAACTGCACTGCAAGTTTTACACAGCTAAATTAACGTACACTCCACAGCAGTAAACTACTGTCGTTTCGAATAAACTATAAGATTGAACAACAAAATCTTGTGTCTCCTCAACGAAGACTATGTAGCGATGCACTCGGCTGGCACCGCCCGCGTGGCGAGGAGAACGAGGCAGTGCGCGCACGAACGATACAAAACGCTCGACTTCATAAAAGCATTTCTTCCCAATCTTTCATACTACCAATGATTTACCACAAATAAATACGAGCCTAAGAATATGAGCAGCTCAAAAATGTTGTCACGTGCGCGGGGCGTCATGAGGAAAAAGAACGATATGCTGGCGTGCCTTGGTGACTCGTAGTGCTAGACTGCAAACACCCCCTTACGTACTGAGTACGACGTAACAGTTGTGGCGGAGCTTGCGGTGTAGATCAACACGGACCCCGTTGTCTACGATGTAGTCACCGACTCGCTGGTTTACCGCCACTGCCATCGAATATGGCTCAAGATGGTGACGCCGGCTATAAGCAACACCTGCGGTGGGAAACTGGCAGCATTATCGCGAGCCGCGCATCTTTGGTGGAAAATATGAAGAAGACGTCGACGAGTGGCTAACCAGCTAGGACTGTTGAGCAGGAATAATCATTGGGATTCGACAGTGAAACCGAATGTAGTGTTCTTTTTAGAAGGAACTGCATTAGTTTGGTTTGACGATCATGAAGAGTCACTGGCTGGAATCTTTTTAGAAGTGCTTTGGCGACGAATAACAGAAGATGAAACACGCAGAGCAAACGTTCCTGCAGTGAGCCCAGGGCCCTGTCGTGAGTTTCACCACATATACTGAGGATACTATGAAATTGTTCAAAATTGTCAGCCCACGAATGTCCGAGAAAATAAAGTGGGACACTTACCCAAATGAGTCGCTGAAATGTCTATACGTTTCTCACCAGCAAAGACAATTTTAACTCCACAGCTGACGTAATCAGGTATTGCCCCACTTTCGAAACCTTGAAGTTGCACCGCACAACACGTATATTTGGGCGACTGGCCATCGTCACATCCGTCCCTAGCGTTGATGTCAGTGCTGATACGCCGGATTGTGTGGGAAGGACTGACATGCGGCAAAAATTCTGCGTGCTGGGATGTACTTCAGTATGACAATTACGCGCTGCAGGCAGAACCCGTGACCCCATCAACTTCTTGGACTCTGGTTTTACATGTGCCGCGCTAATGACGGCCACAGACAGTATGACGATTTATTCTCTTCCCAGCCACGGATGGGTTGAAGAACCGCCTACGCACGCAGCGTGGCTCCTATGCAACGCGGCCCGACTACAACTGCCATGCAGAATAAGGTTGCACCCACTTTTACTCCGGCCAATGGCGCCCGCAATGCGTTTGTTACAGCTGTGGTATGCCTGGAAACATATCCCGGTACTCCCATCAGCGGGACCCGGTGCTACTACACTATCGCCCGCTGCCCAACGCTTCTGCTCGTCTCAACACTGAATTTTATCTAACCCCGACTTTGGATGCGTACGCCGCTAACATAAAGACAGCCACGCTCACCGTCTCCTCGGCACCGTTTTTCGCATTCGGGAATCTGGCAGGAATGGCCGATGATGGTGTGGTCGCCGGAGATTCAACGTTTCTAATACCCCTGCCTGTGTTTATGTTAACGAACAAACTCGAAGTATTCAATGAAGACATCCGAACCATGGCAACAATTGACCTTGGAGCAACACTTATGAGTTTAGGATTGAAGAGTCGTTTGGGACGTAAGGTTAAGTGCAGCGTGAATCAAGTTGTAGTACCGTCATTCAACATCATATCACTCTCAAACGAATCGGCTTGTTGAACGAACCAACCACACTCTGATCACTACGTTGGCGACATATGTCGATTCTGATGACAAAACTGGTTTGACATCCTCCGTTTCATTACACACGCTTATAACACTGCATAGCAAGAGACGACTAGCTACAGTCCGCTTTACCTCTTTTATGCTTGACATCACTGCAGCGGTCTCGATGCCATCCTTCTTTTCCCATTCCATAACGAGCCTTCGGTCGCCCCCACCCTATGTCAAACCGACGAAGCTCGTCGGATTAGCCGCCTACACATTTTGGACTCGCAGGTTCTACGGTTCGATATGACAACCGACGCCCAAATATTTGCTATGTCCGTGGTGATTTAGTGATTTAGCCCACCACTGCGTATGCGCGGCTTAGCCAAGGATCTGCTGTTTCACTATAGCAGCCCTTTTGTCGTTTTCGAACACCTGTGACGTGCAGTATGTGATATCACGCCGCACTGAAAGTGGCCGATGCTTCCGCAGGACCCAGGTGGTTCATGCCGCTCGGCTAAAAAGGTTCCATCCTCGGCACCTTACTTAACTGCTTGCCCAGGGGGCTTCGTTTGCAAATGGAGAAGTGTCAAGTGCTTTGGGCGTCATGACAAGGAAGGAGAAGCTGGCGTACATTGCGGACTCGCAGTGCCGAGACTGCGAATAAACATAGCCGTTACGTACTGAGTACGTAAAACTATGTTATGAATTAATTTTTCTGAATTTCTTTCTTATTGCCACTCGAAGTTATGAGCAGCCCGTTTGAAGACATTAGGTTTTTGAAGCTGGATATAAATGAAGCCGACACAAGAATATATCTCGTCATACCTGTCTTTGTCCCCTGAAATTTTTTCAATGCACTCCTGCGCTCCGCCTACATAACAAACTTACAATATTTTCATAAAACCATTTTCAACATTTTCTCACGAACTTTGGCATTGACATTGGCATGACATGATCATCTTTACAGTCGACTATGTGCTTTTATCTGAGCTGATTTTGTGCAGTGAACAGGTCAGAGGCACTTAGAATATTGATACAAAATTTGCCCATGCATTTAAAGTACATCATTATTTCAAAGTAAAGCTCGCTGGGATCAAAAATACAACACAATTTTGAGCACTTTTGTTACAGTAAATAACTGGGGCTTAGGAACGAGAAATTAATATGAAAACTATTGTAAACTGGTGTGCCTTACACTTAAAATCCCGCTGGGTAAGGTGTTGTCTCCGAAATATTATGAAAGGCATAAAAACGTTGAAAGAGATGAATGGCTTGTCTAAAGGACGCTTTAGCAGAGCCTCAACTTTGAAGACAGCTAGGAGAGGGTACATTTTCTATATACTTTGTCCAGATGTATCTCTAGCTAACTCAATATTTTCCACATTGTTGTATTTGTTGGTTTGTGCTGACCAGCGAAGGCAGCCGCGTGCGCCCTTCTCATTTACCTGAGTTCATATCGCTCATGCTTCTCTCCCTCTTCTGTAACTCAGTCTGTACGTGCGGAGTTATAATCACTGTTCTGGGCAATAAACGCTATTCTTCACTACCGAACATTGTTCATTCTGCTGCGCAGATCGCGCTGGCTTTATTTACTACAGTGGCGACGAGCCCGAAAACCACCCATGTGGTAAAAGTTGAAGCCGACAGCCTGCCTCAACGTGATGCACCGACGAGAGCTATGACCAGCCTGCAGCTCGCTCCCGACCATAGAGAAAGAGATTGGTAAAGAAAGGGCACTCAGCGATAACTGGCCCCAGGAAATGACGCGTAACTTGTTGCGCTGTCACCGATTGATGGATGGCGCCACCAGCGAGAACGTGCGCGCGGCGGCACCCGCTACAGCGGCAGCCCGTCCGAGCAGACGACAGAAAGCTATCAAATGGGCTGGCTGTCTGCGAGTGCCTCGCCTGTGCGGCACGGACCGCATATTTTTATCTCCTTTGGGCTGCTACGTGGAACAATTGTGGTTTGGAAGGCAAAGTGAGCGACGTTTTTTTGCTGAAATACGCTGCGTTTAAGCAGTTCAGGCTGACCGCGCATGCCGGTGCCACTTAAAGAGCCGGCGCCCAGCTCTTAGAGAGGTGTCATGCGCACGCCTTGTGGCCAACCGGCTGTTCAGGAGCAGTTCGTGACACTCCGGCAGTTTCCAACCACGGCAAGATGTAATATGTTGTGTGCCTGCGAAATTGGCTTGCACTTCGAACAGTTTAGCTGAGCACACTGGACAAAGTGGCATGTGAAGGCACCAAGGCACGCCGTTGTGCCAACATGACGTGTTCGCCAGCCTGTGCGGCCAGGGCTGACGCGATTTGCCGAACGGCTAGTTTTGCTTAGTTTCGCTTTTAACAGGGCAACGGCAAGGTGATAATGTTTCATTATTTTCAAACTGAACAGCATTTAGGGCAGTTTAACCCAGTACAGCGGTGTGCGCTTCACAAAGTCGCTTATGAAGGGTAAGCCAACATGGCGGGCTTGCCGGCCGCGGTGAGGCCAGGCAGCGTTGGCTACGCCTGACGCGGTTTTGCGAACGGCTAGTTTTGCGTGGTGTCAGGTTGCATTTAGCGGGTCAACGTTAAAGGGAGAAATGTTTTTTTTTTGCTGCAAGCTTTATTGCTTCAGCTGTTTAGTGCTTTTCAGGAACATTGCTAGTTTAGCGGCTGTTATTTCACTTATTGTAAAAATGCGTTTTCAGTAGGTTTGTTTTTGTTTACGAAATTGTGCCAATTTTACGAATGACAGCTCTCCTGTTCCGGACCTTAACAGCTGCTCATTGAACTTCAGTACGCACTCACATGCACAAATGTGTGCGCTGTGCAGTGGCCTTACAGTTCATTGCAACCTTCTCCATCGGGTTCATTCCTTTTTCAACAGCCCTGCATGAACCCATGGACTGCAACCGAAGCACAGCAGATGCGACGAGTGAACGGTGTGGTCTTACCTCAAGCATCAGTACTTCTCTCTGCCCTGAATATTACAAGATACTATTGCTAAGTTAGCCGTGGCTCTGATTGTGTACTATATGTATAATGCCTGTTTTGTTACATAGCATTTACCATAATTCGTAAATCAATGTCATGCTATTTTTGCCTCTACCTAAGTGTTGTTTCTCGGTTTGTGTATTCGTTTTCTGTACTGTGTTTTCACCTAATGTGTGCAAAGTTTTGGCAGTCTCCATCTATATCTGTTGCATCTCTTATGTGTTTTATATGCCGCTAACCAAATGTTCATTTCACAAAACACTAGGCATCTTTTCTGCAATACTGTTTTGCAAAGGATGTGGCGCAGCTGCGTTGATTGCCAGTTTAGAGCACTGGGAATCTGTTTCATGTTTTTATGCATGCTGAAAATAAATACAAACTAGCAGACCATGTAAAACTCACGTAACGCGCCAAATGGTCAGTGTCGGGCGCAGCGCATGCTAGCATTCAAATCGCGTGCCTTCCACCAAGATCGGAATTGCCGCCGGCCGCTTGGAGCGCTACAGTGAAATCGCCGATGGACGAATGGGAGTGTCCGCTCTTTACCAATCTCTTTCTCTATGCTCCTGACCTTCGACGACATCCCAGATAAATGGTAAGCGTACCTTATAAGAGCAGAAGCATATTTTGAAGCCTGTGCTATTACTGACCCAAAACGGCAGCGAGCCTTGCTTGTAGCAGCACACAGCACGCTGACGGTGCAAGTGTTAGCGTGACAGATTGCACCTTGGACACCGACTTTCCTCACTTATGACGAAGCAGTAGCAGCTAAACAGCTACTACGACACGAAGCAACACGAGATAGCGGAGAGCTATAAATTTTTCACCCGTTGACAATAGGAGGGGGAGGCTGTGCAGTCATTTCTAGTCGAAATACGGTGCATAGTAGACGGCTGTAACATTGAGACTGCGCTGGACCGAATGCCGAGGGATAGACTTGTGTGCGGTGTACGCTCAACTAACCTGCGCAGGTAGTTACTGGCGAAGAAAGACTTGACGCTGGAGGAGGCCAAAGCGCGCTGGTAATAGCAGAGAAACAGCCGAGAACGATGCGAACAGTATTAGTGCAGAACCACCAAGGGTTCTAAGAATGCAAGCCACAGTCATCCTTTTTCTTCGCAAGATAACCATACCAGCGGCACAGCTCAAGAGTTCGGACGATGTGGAAGCGCGAAGCACGATGACAACGCTTGCCATTGCGCTAACGAGCGATGTTTTGCGCTGCAAGCAACGTGGTCATTTTGAGAAGAAATGCTTCAGGGCCAGAACAGATGAAAATGTTGCTAGGTGAACCGCGAGTGTCAAGGCACTGACAGTTTGAACCGCGTCTTGCAACGAGAGCACGGATGAGGCGCATGTCAGGACGCTAATTTCTGGAAGGAAAAATGAGTTGGAACCACCCTTTCGCCGCACATTTCTGAGGAGAAAAATAGATCTGGACATGGAAGTACACACAGGATCCCCGGTATGCGTTATTCACGGAACGTTTACAACCGACACAGAATGCAATGGCCTCGCTTGAAATTGCCACATGGGAGAGGATGTCATTTTACTTCGGACAACTGCCGGTGCTTGGCAAACTCGAACGTCCGGTACGAGACAAAAATGTGTCGCTAACCTTTCTACTTATCGGGCGTGACTGTTCAGGACAGAGCCTGCGCGGCCGCGATCTGCTTGCGACACTTGGAAAGACGGGCGTTCGATGAAAACTGACTGCACCAGAGTCCACAACAGAAAACGCGCCAAGCGAACACATGGTGAACAGACTGCTCGCGCAGTATAAGCATGTCTTTTCGATAGACCAGTGGCTCATCAAGGGACCGCCAGCCAGCCTAAAGTTCAAGGAGATGGTGACACCGAAATTCTGCAAGGCTAGATCACTTCCTTACACCCTCTGTGATAAGGTCTTTCGTGAAATTCATCGGTTATTGTTTCTTGGAGTGTTATCACCTGTGAAACATTTAGAATGGGCTACGCCCATCGTAGTCCTGAAGAAAGATGGCACCGTAAGAATATGCTGAGATTTTGAAGTCACCATTAACCCTGCATGTGATAGAGAGCATTACCTACATCCAGTGGTCGAGGACATATTCTGCAAACTTTAATGCAGGTGAGTACTGCAGTACCTTGGATTGAAGGACGCGTACAACCAAGTGCTCCTTGATGAAGTACCACGCGGACTTTGTGTCATTAACACGTATTTCGGACTTTTTTGATACACTAGACTTTCATTTGGTATAGCTTCTGTACCACCTATATTTCAGAGAAAGATGGACGCTGTACTCAGCGGCCTACAAGGCGTCCAAGCCTAACTTGACGACGTGGTAGTGTCAGAAGGCAAAGGAGAGAAGTAAACACGGATCAAGAAAGTATTGGAACGATTCCGGAGGCATGGTGGCAAGCTTAGGGCCGACAAATGCAAGTTCCAGCAGCCTTCAGTTACTTACCACGGGCATCGTATCGATCGGCAAGGCCTACACCTTATCAAAAAGAACGTAGACGCCATTTAGAAAGCCCCGCGCCCAAGTAACGTGATCGAGCTTCGTTCGTTCCTTGTTATGATCACGTACTACGCTCGGATTCTACCGAATATGTCGACTGTGCTCAGCCCGTTATATAGGATCATGGAAAAGGAAACCGTTGGGAGTGGTTACAGCCGCAGCAATCGGCGTTCGAGCGAACTAAACAAAGCCTGAATAATGCATAAATTCTGGCGCATTTTTTTATCCTTACAAGGAGCTGGGAGCTGAAATTTGAGTGTAACGCAGCTCCGTATGGTGTGGCGCAGTGCTGTTTCATTCGATAGGAAATTAGCACATATAAATTGGGTTCTGTTCCAGAACACTGACAAAAGCAGATAAAAACTACTTGCGGCGGGAGCAAGAAGCACTAGCCCTCATTTTTGGCGTTTCTCGCTTCCGTGACTAACTTCTAGGTCGGCAGTTTACCCTGCTGACCGACCATCAACCACTGCTGGGACTGCTCAGGCCACACCGGCAGGCGCCGCAGATGGCTGCCGCGCGAATTCAACGGTGGGCACAATTCATAGGTGGCTACCAGTAGAATCTACAGTACGTGCCAGGGAAACAGCTGACAGCAGATGCCCTCAGCAGGCTACCAGAGCCGACTACGAAATCAGGAGCCGAGGGTGAACAGCCGGAATATATCCTATCATTGGAATCCCTGGATGAAGGTGTAGTGACGAAGCACGAATTCTAGAAGCTGACGACCAAGGACCCGAGGTTAGCCAGTGCCAAGCACTTCATTTTGCGTGGATGACCTCAAACCAATAAAAGAATGGCGAGAGACTGATTGCCGTTTTTTGATCGTAAGCTGGAGTTTTCGTTAGGTCACCGTCTAATCTACTGGGGCAAACGAGTGGTGATACCTCGGAAAGCGCCGGAACGAATGTTGCAGCCGCTACGTGAGACTCATCAGGGCTCCTCGTCAATGAAATCAGTCGCGCTTTCACTGTTTTGGTGGCTCTTGCAGATTTACATAGGAATCAGCAATAAAAATGAAGATAAGGAAGACTAGGTGTGTGAGAGAGCGTGCGGGAGTGACAGCGCCATGTTGCTAGATTGACAGCTGTGGGGGCAGCCGGGGATTTAAGGTATTCTGAGGCGGCCTGCTGTTTGCCCTTCTTATATAGTGGCCAGGCCTGGACAGACATATTAAGAACTTATTTGCACAGTGCCGCAACTGCGTGCAAAAGCTGCCAATGCCGACGGAAGCCCCACCAGTGAGTTGGCCGACACCAGCAAACTGGTGGTTACGTATTCATATTGATTTTGCAGGCCCGTTAGCCGACAAGTTTATACTAAGAGTGGTTGATGCCCACACGAAGTGGATTGAAGCAGTACCCTTGAAGCACGCGAATACAGCTGGTACAATTTGATGCTTAAGGATCATGTTTTGCCAGTTTGCCGTGCCACACACAAACGTGTCCGATAATGGCACACAATTCACAAGTCAGGAATTTGTCACTTTCGTATCGAGAAACAATGTCGTGCACACGCGCACTGCGCATTCCACCCAAACCTAACGGAGCAGCAGAAAAAGCTGTCCGGACCGTGAAGAACGGGTTGCGGAAAGTAGAAGACGGACTGCTGGAAGATAACCTCATGCGTTTGTTATTCAATTACAGGCGGATACCCCAAAAGGAAAGAAGGTCACCTTCTGAGATGCTTCTAGGCTATCAGCTACGTTCCCGGCTAGACACATGGTTGCCACCCAGAGATGCGGACTCGTCGGCGGACGCTCACTACTGGACCATCTCTCCCGGCAGCAGCGTATACGTGCGGAACAACGGCTCCGGTGAAAGATGGGTGCCTATGAGGGTACAGACCACTTCGGGATCGAAAAAAGATAACAGTGAAAACGCAAACCGAAGCGATGAAGCCCCACGTCGGCCAAGTCCGCCGTTGTCCAGCGTTTCTGTCATCTGTGCATACGCCCAGGGCTACTGAATCAGAGCAAGAAAAAAGCCCTCAGCCGCCAGAAGCCGACTAGAGCGCGGTACCATCTCCAGCAACAATGGAGCGTCCGGTGGTTCCGTTGGGATTGACTGACCCCCTGCAGCCCACGCTCAGACGATCCACCCGAATAAGAAAACCTGTGCAGCGTTTTCCATTTTAAGGGAGGAGAAATGTTGTATTTGTTGATTTGTGCTAACCAGCGAAGGCAGCCACGTACGGTACTGTCATTGGCCCGAGTCCCTATCGCTCATGCTCCTCTCCCTCTTCTGTAACACTCAGTACGAGAGGGTTTATAATCACGGTTCTAGGCAATAAACGCTGTTGTTCACTACCGACCATCGTTTATGGTGCTGCGCAGTTCACGCTGTCTTTACAACCCACATGCTTTCTTTGCTCCAGGTTGCATCATCTGATGGCGCCGATAGTGCGCTGTATTGCAGCCGTTCAACATCATTGAAGGGCACTCATATCAAGTCGAAAAAACAAAAATTAATTAATCGAGACTGGAAGTGAAGGCAGTTAAACATATTAAAATCTCAATTCCGCACCTAGGTGGCTAGTTCGTGCTAAGTGAGCAATGTTTATTACAATATTATTTTTAAGCATTTCGCAAACACTATTTTTAAGTAAACATGTTGTGCCGTGAAACATATTGAATATCTCTTGCTTATAAGCAACCCTTCAAGCATATAACCAAATATTTTGTGAACTGAAATTTTACGGAGCTATCATTGTTCGTGGCTCTAGCCAGCTTTGTAATTAATACGAAAGCTACCGAAAAGGAAAAGCATATGCCTCGTTATATTCACCTACTGTCGCTAATAGCAGAACTACATCCGCAAGTGGAAGCGAAAGTTTTCTTAAGCTCAATTTCACACATTTACATATTTTTAATATGTTAAGCCGGTTAATAAATGTCATTACAGGCACACTGAACTGCCGAATGAAGATTATGTACCTTTCTATCGTAAAGTGCGTCTTTAGTTAAAGCCGATGACTACAAAAACACGAGAGTGCAAGCTAAACAATCATATTACTCAGTTTTGCTAATAACAGTGCTTTCTACAATGCTGTCGCCGTAGCGTTTAATTCACAAATGCGAAGAGTGTCATCATGATCAAAAACATTTTCTTAAAAAATACTTCGCAGTGGTAGTGTCGTCAGAGCACTGCACTTCTTATCCCAACCACGCGAGTACAGCCTCGGCTGCACCAACCGCAGATTGTGGAGACAAAACACAAGACAGCCATGTTCTGTCTCATCACAGTGCACCTAAGAACCTTAGATGGTCGGTAATAAGGCAGAGGACCCTCGGCTGGTCCATCCCTCAAAACCGGGAATGTTTACAGATTTTAAATTATTCTGACGTTAAATCTCCCATAAATGTTTTATTTTCTTTCGCCAAATACTACGATACCAATATGCAGTTGAAATGGAGTAATTAGAGGCTATCTATGGCTGATGTATATTACTGCCAAAATATAGTGCTTGTAAAATAGGTGATAAACGTAATGCAAAAAGAATAGCACTGCTCCTTTACTTGTATATTCCAAATAAACAGCAGAATTGGTTCTAATAACGGTTAGCTATCAGAGTATTCAAAAGAAACCTTAACTTACAGCCGGCTGGCGGGCACATAAACACTGGGCAGCACTCCGGATACTGCGCAGCGTTATCTTCGGTTTTTATCATTGCACATTGATGTATTCCCGGTTTAAATATTGGGCAGCTAGGAGAGGAAAATCATTTTGAAGAAAACGCATAAATCATTCGCGAAATAAAACAATACATATGGTTGCATCCTTTTACAGTTAATTGCAAATTGATATGCGATGTTTTCTTCTCCTACGAACAAAACAGTGGCTTGGATATCAGCCTAATGTACAGGATATTTTGGTGCGAACATGCCGGCTGTCTGTGCAGGACATAGCAGTGTGAATCGTTGGCTCTAATTTTCTGTGCAGCCTGCATAAGTCGGCGGCCCTGGTTTCTGAACGAAAAAGATGTTCTGGGCTGTAAAAGATTAGCGTTGTAAACCGCATTGGGTACAATTTTGAATGATGATGATGATGAAAACGTTTATTGAAAGCCACACTGGCTTAGATTAAGGGAAGGCTGATCGGGTCTCTAGTCCGGCCCACCGTTGGTAAAAGCCGCTGCCCGTGCTTTTCCGACAGGGCTCGTTGTTCTTTGAGATCCGAGCTGGACAGGGACGCCTCCAGGCCTTCCCACATTGGATGATGTATTATGTCAATACTGGTATTTTGTTGACAAGTCATACCATATGGTATGTTTGCCTTCAGGCCACAAAATTTGCACTGCGCCGAAAATGACTCGGGCTCAATGGTGTGAAGTGTTGCTGGAATATTAAATGACATAGTCTGTAACCTTCGAAGATGACACTCTTCTTATTTACTAAGACCCTTAGCGGGCTCGGACAATGTTTGCCTTTCAAGGCACAAAGGCTGCAATATCTCTGAATATGTTGTTAAATGAAAGAGGGATCCTAAATCAGCAAGGGAGGCCGTAGAAGGATTCCGGAAAGAAAAGCTCGGGCAGAAGCATGTGCGTGCTCGTTTCCTTCAACTCCCGGGTGACCTGGTACCCATATTAGCTCCTTCCGTGCAGCTGAAGTCCTACATTGACACAAAATTTTGCAGGCTAGCGGCGTGATTCTACCACGCATATAGTTTCTATAAGCTGCCTGGGAATCTGTAACTGTATTTCGATGCGGAGTGCGTTGCGGCTAGGGCTATTGCCGCTTCCTCCATAGCCTCTGTATCCCCGTTACGAACTCAAAGCCGGTCCACGACCTGCATTTGGTGCACCACTGATGTTGTTGATATCCCCGCTACAGGACCCGCAGCGTCCACGAAGAAGGCTCCTTCTTCTCTTGTATAAGATTCGTTCATCTTCTTGCTTCTCGCCTCTCGTCTAGCATGATGATGCTAATGGTGCATGTTTTTAGGGAGCGGAAGCGTAACGAATTTGCTCTTCCACACTTGAGGTATATCTTGTCTCCCAGCCACTTGTTGTGGAAAGCAAATGTTCAAATATTCTAAGCCTCTGCGATCAGTCTTGGTTGTGGCCAGTCGCATTACCTGGCTTGTAAGATGGGTACTAATCAGTTCACCAGCCGTATTGTGTACCCCCAGTTGTAGCAGACGCTGCGTAGATGCTTTCATGGGTAACCCGAGCGCCTTCTTATGAGCAGTTCGAATGAGAAAAAAAAACTGAGGACGATAAGAAATATGCGCGAACCAAGATTCCCTTCTCTATCCGGGCACGTTAGCCACCACTTGTAGATCCACTAATCGAAAATGACCCCATATTCCTCTTTGTATACCGATATAGAAGTGATTCGCATTTTGTTTATGATTTTCACAGCTGTAGAAATTGCCGCTCATTTACGCGCTTTTTGATTAACAGTACTGGTCAACAGTGCCTAGGTGCTTTTTTATGCGTCTTTTTGTTTTCTCACAACATTTTCGAATATGCCAATACATTAGTTATAGCTCTTTTTGCCCCATCTTGGACGCGAGTATTTGTTGCTACGAACACAGAACCAAAATTTGCTGTTGATGTTTTTACGGTTAAACCTAGTATGTAGCGATAGCTTAATGCCATCCACGACGGTACCTATCTATTTTTACTCCCACCTTCTGTTCAAATTGTGTTGCTGTTCAGATTATGTTGGTGTTGCTGTAGTTCGCAACATGGGAAGCCCAAACAAATGTTCTTTATTGTTGCTCGCAGCCACTATTTATACCCATCCAGAAAGTGACGTGAGCGCTTTACTTGGCTAGAAGGAGCTGAAACACAGGCGGTGACAACTACATTTTCCTTTCCGATGCAGACACAAGTTTAACCTTCTCGGTGGTTTCACTGCACGACCGTATATCGTACGCACCAGATATTGAGGTTCGGAACTTTCTTCCACAGGTGGCTCCTGTACTTCAGGCGATGAAGTTACGTGCGAGAATCGCATAGATGACGCATAAGCACTTCGTTAAAACGCTACCAAAGGCACGAGATGACGATTCCTCCGTAGATCACTGCTAGGCACCTCTACCACATGTAATCTAAGTGGTTGAGCTGGGCTGAGGACACAACCGCTGCAACCAACGTCTTTAATCCAAATGTCTTCCCCAGGTTTTAACGGACTCGGGGCTAGCACTGTGACGTCGATTGTAGTCCTTCGCCTGCTGCTTCTTGGTTGCAGAGTCCTGTGCTCTGAATTCCCCGTCCCTTAGCAAGATCGGCAGCAGTTGTTCTGGTACTGCCGGAAGGCGAGTTTGTAGTTTTCGTGTCATCAGTGGCTGCGCTGGGGAGACGCCCGTAACGCCAGGTGTGTCTCAATAGGCTTGAAAAGAGAGGCTGGGATAGGAGCTTTTTTGCAAATCCTTCACTGCCAGCACCATGTGTTCGACCTCTCCATTACTCTGATGGTATCTAGGCTTCTTGGCTCATGGCGGGATCCATATGATCGGGCGAAGTCGGCGAAATCTTTGGATATGAACTGAGGCCCATTGACTGTCCCCACGTCTGAAATCCCGAACCGAGCAAAGCAACTCTTTACCTCAGCAATGACCGCTTACGGTGACGAAGTCCTAAGTGTGACCATTCCAAAGAATCTAGAGTAATAATCGATATCAAAACGCAGTCCCGTCTTTGAAACTGAAATAGGTCTATCCCAAGGTGTTGCCATGGCCCCTCAGGTGTAGGTTATGAAATATTTGACTGAGAACGCACTACTCGAGTCTTGGCACATTGAGGCACCTGGTGTTTAATATGTAGATCGAAATTTGGCAACCAAACTCACTCCTGGGCACGTTCGTGAAAGCAGCGTATTCCTTGATGACCTTCCTGCAACGGTGCGAGAATGTCCTGACGTAGAAAATGCGGAATTAGGATGCGGCGATCCAACAAAAGCCGATCATAGTACACATTGAGTCGATTTCTTTCTTTCCAGTACGGTGCAATGTGGGTTGTTACTCTGTTCATGGATGGCCAACTCTCTCACTGTAGGTTATGACCGCGGAAAACGGCGGACATCATTTAACCGACTAGCACAGGCGGAGGCACATCTTTGAACACTTATTTTATGCTTTTTTAAGACCGTTTACAGATTTCGAGGCTGGCGAGTCGCAGGGTACTCTCGATAAGGTATCGGCAGTAGCTAAGCGTTTCCCAGGTACCTACTTGTCTGTGTACTGTAGTAACACAGAGATTTGAGCTAGTTGAATCTGTGTACTGATACCGCATCAGCTAGATGCGCATCCGCTGTACTCGAGGTTGCAAGATTTTCAGGTCTTTGCTCGAAAGGAGGGCTACCACAGGAACATGACCCGTCTCGACCTCGAAGCTTAGACCTCGAATATACTTGTCAAAACGATTTACAGCCCACGCGACAGCCAGAGACTCTTTTTATACTTCGCTATAGCGTCCCTCTGTAGGAGTCTGGTAATACGGATGGCGCTTCGTCATGCACGTTTCGGAGCTGAGCAATGACGTGGTGCGAGTGAAAGCTTCCTCTTGGCTTTAACCCCAAATTCAGGCGTGATTCTCATTCGAGAGTAACCGGATGGGTGTCGTAACCTCAGATATATTTGTAATAAATCGACCCACATTATTAACCATCTCTTTCAATTTGTGAACTCCACTGATATCGACTAGCGACGGGAGGTTTTTGATAGCCTTGATCTTGTCTCGAAAGGTTGAAATTCCCTGCGCGTCCAAGACGACTCCAAGAAAATTTATGGAAGATGAACTGAAATGACTTTATTTATTGAATGTGACCCCAGCTTGAATTAGGCGACTCAAGACATCAGATAGGCGTTGGTATGCTCATAATAATCCTTGCCGAAGAGGAGTATATCATCAATCATGTTGATGACACAAGGAATGCTTTCAAGCAGTCTTGATATAAGACGCTGGAAATATTCCGACGCTGTCTCTATACCTAAGGAAAGGTGTTTGTAGTAGTATCGGCAAAAAGTGATTTGAGCATTGTTAGTTTTTATTCTCGCGACTTAATCTGATTTGATGGAAGCTGTATCTTCCGTCGACTTTGGAACTTCTTGACTTTGGAAAATTTACGTGCTCCGCCAAGCTGTCCTGGGATATCTTCCACAGTTGACAAGATATAGCACTCTCGCTGTATGACCGTGCTCAGCTTCTTAAAATCGACACAGAGTCCGCACCCGCCCGGTGGCTTTGGCACAACGACAAGGTCGGAAGTTCGGAACACCATGCTGTTGGTGTCCCGACTTTTTGGATGACGCCTTGCGCTTCCATGGCATCAAGTTCCTTTTTCACATGCTCGACCGGAGGGAGAGGTATTCGCCTTGAAACGCTCAACAAAAAAGGAAGAGGATCAGGATGCAGACGAATGTGATATTCTTATTACACTTCTCCCAGTCCATAAAATATCTTTGCCACGGAACGCTGACGCCGGTAATACAGATGGTTACGCTCGAACGCTGGCGTATGATAGTGAAACGTTGTCGGTCGAGTCCAAGAACAGAATTACGACGAAGTCCTTGATTGCCAGCAATCCCAAAAGATTAGTTTTCTGATTCTCGACAACAAATTAGGCGAAAAGTCACCTTGTTGCGCCATTTTGTAGAGAAAGTTCTCGAAACACGCAACTTGAGATTTCCGGGTTCTCACGCCTCGGCTCCTGCTTCATTCAAGACACGTGTCAGTCCTGAGAAAGAAAGTGAAACTACTGTACCTTCTGCTCTCGAGTTATTTTTGAACTTTACACGGTGCCCATTTACGCCTGCGTCGGTGTATCGTGCGTGATGTGTAGTGAGTGCATGAAGTTTGATAGACTCTAGAAGCCATTTTCGGTACTTGGCCTCACAAATTTCAGCAAAGTGACCCCGTTCCTTGCACCAATGGCACGTTACCTAAGTGCAGGGAATTTTTTGCGCGGTTGGAACCGGCGGCCACAGTAAATGCAAGTTGGCCCAGTTGGTTGTGTTGATTTTCCAGTGTGATGCGCCCTTGTTGCGTCGCGCCGCGTCTGCGCTAAACCTGTCGAACGCTGTGCCCTCGCGGACGACTGCGTGGGAGAGACGCTCTTTTTCGGCGTCATCATGCCAACGCGCTTGATATGGTGCTTCTTCCGCTGACAACTTCGCGAAGCGGCACAATTTTGCGGACAGTTTCGAAGTAAAAAGCTTCATTACAAGGGTCGGAGCCGAGCTGCGCGTATGCAGTACGCCTCGACAGAGTGTCACATCCAAGGCCAGGTAAGCAGACCCCTCGTCAAGCTCTGCCGGCGTTGCCTAGCAACGCTTAAGAGGTGAGTGATTCCTCCTCATAAAAAAAAATATACATTATGGAATTCAATCTCCTGGTGCGCAACGAACTTCATAATTCCGCTTGTCTAGCGTGAAAATGATAGCGGGATTCCGCGAGTGACAAACTGCGATTGGCGCGCAATGTGAAAGCACCACAAGTCGTCACTCCATTGTGGTAACGTGAAGGATGTGACGTCACCCATCTGCCGTAGGCTATGATTCATTCATAAAGCTTTATTCATGACAATGACCTCAGGCCCAACGTGTTGCTCAGGCCTAGAGGGGAAGAACCAAGCGGGACCGAGTGCGCTCCAACGCTGCCGGGCAGCGCTTCTTCCTTTCCGCTGAGTTTACACATTACGGGGCTTTCAGCGCTGTTTTGCTTGCGCGACAGCAGCATTGCATATTGCATCCAGCATACCACTAACCGCGCTGCCTGTCACATCCTTTTGGAGTTTGCAATCATTGCGCTAGCGCGAAAGAGCGCGCGGAGGCCCACAGATCTTGCGCCTTTCCTTTCCTGTAAACGACTTATAGCTATAACTCCGGTGAAAGGCACGCTCAACATAAGCCAAGGAGAGTTAAGCTCTGGCGAACGCGCAGACGGCTGGAGAAAACTGCTTCTGATCCCAAGGTAGCCACTGCCTTTCGCTACGTATATCAAGGCATAGCAGAGCTGAGCCATATTTTATTTTTTTTTTTTTCGTACCGCAATCCCACGACGAATTTTTCACGGCCAAGGCGGTCCTCTACTTCGAGGGTTTTTGTATCCACAACGTTTGACAAGATTACGAAGCGCCAAAAGAATTCGTCGACTGACTCACCCTGCTCCTGCGTTCAGTGATAGAACCGGCAACTTTCGTAGATTTCGTTGACGGCGAGCACAAAATGAGAGGCTAGTTTTGTCTTGACCTCCGAGAACGAGAGACTTTCAGCAGTGCTCTCCTAATAACAATAGGACACTGCGTGCTTGAGACCCCATGCGGGGAGGGGGGTGGCTGATCCTGGCCATGATGGGGCTGGGACAGTTAGGTCACCGCCCCTTGCGGCGGGGGCTATCCTGCCACCGATTTTTATCTGTTGTAGTCCGTGATTGCAGCCGCCACTGCTTCGGTGGTGGACCACGGCTGTTGCGACGCGCGTCTTTCTCTCCCTCTTCTTTTTCTTTCTTCTCTATTTTCTCTTCTTTCCGCACAATGCAGCGGAGGTGGCTCAGCTACAGAGCCAGTAGCATGTCCGTGCATCTTATTTTCCTTCTTCCTACAGTCGCAACAACAACAACCCCATGCAGTACAAAAGCGCTTAAACCCGTACTTCGTCGGTAGTTGCGCTGAGAACCGCTTCAAACGCGTAGTTTTCGTATCTCACGATCGATGTTGGCCATTCTCCAGTGCTTGTAAAATTGAACAGTGGCGTAGGTGACGTCCGGGAATTGCGAACCGCACGACGTTGACTGGATTGCTCAGCATCCATGCCGAATAATGCATCCATAAACGCCGCCTTCCCTCTTTCCACTTTAGCTCTCACCTTCCTTCCTTCCCTTACGGCGCTGTTCAGGTGTCCACAGACACAAGTGTGACAGATACTGCGCCTTTCCCTTCCTGTGAAACAATTATTATTATTATTATTAGCTCCACCCTACTTCTGACACCATGTTCAGATGCGCCGAGTGGCAAGACAACCATCTTCAGCCCGCAACATGGAAAGCACGAACAAGAGACCATTATTGTTGTTTTGCGACTGAAGGAAGAACGAAAAAAAACTTGTACGGGCCTGCTACTGGCTCTGTAGCTGAGCCATCTCCGCTGTTGTTGTGGCTGTAGGAATAAGGAAAAGAAAATTCACGTGCCTGCTACTGGCTCTGTAGCTGAACACCGCCGCTTAACTGATTAACTGATTTATTTATAGGAAGAGAAAGGCACGGTAACTGTCTCACTTGTTTTCTGTGGACACCGCAACCGCGCCGTAAGGGAAGGGAGGAAGATGGGAGTGAAAGTGGAAAGAGAGGAAGAGGAGCCGTAGTGGAGGGCTACGGAGTAATTTCGACCACCTGGGGATCTTTAACGTGCGCTGACATCGCACAGCACACGGACGCCTCTTCGTTTCGCCTCCATCGAAACGCAGCCGCCGAGGTCGGGTTCGAACCCGGGTACTCCGGCACAGTAGTCGGGCGTCTTACCACTTCAACACCGCCGCTGCCTCGTGCAGACAGAGGAGAGAAAGTAGAGAAGGAAGAAAACGAAGAGGGAGAGAAAGATGCCCGCCGCGACAACATCCGTCGTCCACCACCTAAGTGGTGGCGGGTGCAATGACGGCCTTCAACAGAAAAACATTCGGTGGCAGGCTAGCCCCCCAGCCGCAAGTGGCGGTGACCTGCCTGCCCCAGCCCCATCTGATTTATTTATAAGAAGAGAAAGGCGCGGTAACTGTCTCACTTGTTCTCTGTGGACACCTCAATCGCACCGTAAGGGAAGGGAGGAAGGTGGGGGTGAAAGTGGAAAGGTTGGTTGGTTGGTTGGTTTGTAGGGTTTAACGTCCCAAAGCAACTCAGGCTATGAGAGACGCCGTAGTGGAGGACTCCGGAAATTTCGACCACCTGGGGTTCTTTAACGTGCACTGACATCTCACAGCAAGAGAAAGAGGAGCCGTAGTGGACGGCTACGGAGGAATTTCGACCACCTGGGGATCTTTAACGTGCGTTGACATCGCACAGCACACGGACGCCTCTTTGTTTCGCTTCCATAGAAACGCACAGAAACAGACTCGCCTGCGGCGATGAAAACAATGGCGCTCAGCGATAACGTTGCACGACGTCGAAACCTGCTGCCGTAGAGCGGCGAGTGCAGAGTCGTATTCGTCAGGAGCGGCCACGACAGCTTGTCATCGGCGAGGGCTGCGGCACTTGGTGCTGACGGTGCTGCTGCGGCACTGGTCCCTGCATGTAAAGTCTGATAAACACGCTGGCCCTCCGCCCTCGAACAATGCAAAATAATAGTCTTGCGCTGCTCTGGCTTGAATGCGGCGGCTTAGGATGCCACCAAGTACACATTGAACATCTGCTCCCATTGCACCCATGGCAATGACGGACGGCCGGGCGTAGGAAGGGAGAACAGTGGCGGAGCAAGGCCGGTGAAGTTCATGACGGTGGTCCCGGATGGTGCGGCGGGATTGGGGCTAGGTTCACAGCATCCTCGTCACCAATGTGGTGTTGTGAAAGATAGAAGCAGATTCTGTAGTTAACACCCCAGTGCCAACTGATGTTGCCGCCCTCTATTTGTTCCTGGGTCTCGTAGAATATTACTCCAAGTTTGTTCCACACTTGACACAAGTGGTCGAGCCTATGAGACTCTTGCTTCGCAAAAATGAGCCGTTCATCTGGGCAGCTGAAGCAGACCTTAGTATCAGGAGGGATAAGGAAATGCTTTCCTCGAGTACAGTCCTCCAGATGTTTGATCCATCACTTCCAGTAATTGTGTCGACCGACGCGTCCGGATGTGGACTGGGAGCAGTCTTGCAGCAGAAAAGTGGCCACGAGCTCCACACAGTTGCACTGTTGCCTGCGGAGAGGAAATATTCATTCGGTGAACGGGAAGCACTAGAATGTATTTGGGCGTGTGAGCGATGCACACATACCTTTGGGATCACTGTTTCACAATTCCAACAGAGCATCAAGCACTGGTGTTCTTGCTGTCGTCCTAAGGACATGGAAGACACCCACTCCGAATCGCACGCTCGAGTGCACGGCTGCTTTGCTACAATTTTACTGTTGAATACCGCAAGGTGTCCACAAACACTGTAGCAGATGCACTTGCTCAGTTGTCAGCCCCTACCTCGGAGGCAGAGATTGCTAAGGCGGAAGAAATTGTCTCGTTCATTGAGCCAGCCTGTGTGACAAAGTAGAAGTTCAGGCAGGCCGCCCTCGACGACGGTTGCCTGGAAACCGTCAATTCATTCGTTCTGAATTCCTGGCCGCCAAAGAAGTCCATACCAGAAGAGGCGAAAGCATTCTACCCTATCGGGAAGAACTCTCAGTCGTTGGCAACTTGCTACTGCGTGCAGAGCACCTAGCTGTTCCATCCTCCCTCACAGCTGAGATCATCAGGAGCGTGCACGAGACACATCCGGGCATCAAACGCACGAAGGCGCGACTGCGTGAGCGGTTCTCGTGGCTGCGAATGGATCAGTAAGTGGAAATGGCAATAAAATACTGCCACGTCTGCCTGGAGGCAGATAAGCCCACCAACACATCACCAGCACCGTTACAACCTGTCGAATGACCTGAGCAACCGTGGCAGATGCTTTGCCTAGACATTGTTGGACCTTTTGCGCATGCAGCATACAACAGCAGATTTGCCGCAACGCTTGTTGACTACCATTCTAAATGGCCTGAGGTACACTTTTGCAGCGAAGTATCTACATGCACCGTAAAAGACTTTTTAATAAGTGTTCTAGCCCGTGAAGGATATTTAGAAGAGATAGTCTGTGATAATGGACCTCAGTTCACATCGCACGAATTCATTCCCTTCCTGCAAAGCAGAGGCATCCGTCTTTTGCATTCGTCGGTGTACTATCCCTAAGCGAATGGGGAAATAGAGCGATTCAATCGCATACTGGATATCTTCAAGTTTCACTCCTCGAACGACGACCACTTCGGCAAGCTCACAGAGTACCTTGCCATTTATTGATGTACTCCGCACGCTACCACAGGGGTCACCCCAGCAGTTCTGCTACATGGTAGAATGCCCCGAAGCCGGTTGGATGTTGTGGGCTTTTGAGCACCAGGATTTGTGGAAGACCCAGCCAAGGAGTTAGCGCGACTCCGTCAGAGCCCGGCGTCAACAGCAGAACAGCAAATTCTACACGGACAAAAGGAGAGCTGCCAAGAAGACTAAGATAGCCGCAGGTGATTTTGTCCATGTCAGGAAACCACCAGTTCGGTTTAAGGAAGACTGCGCTTATTCCCCACCAACAAAAGTGATCGGAAGGAGGGGACCAGCTTCTTTCCGACTTGGCGATGGCCGTACATGGAATGCCTCCAAGCTTTCGAGGGTTCCAGAGCACCGGTCTCCTGGCGTATTGCCTCCTGCCTCTCCTGACGTGCTTCCTCCTGCCACGCCGCAACTCCGGTCTCCTTGCATACTGCAGCCTGCTGAGCTGCAACCGCGTTTCCCCTGGACGCAGACTCGGTCTCCTGGCGTACTGCAGCAGCAGCCTACGAGCCTGTCACCGGCATCGACAGTGCGGCATCGCGACAGGACAGGACGTCGCGACAGGACGTCTCGACTTATCCTTGTCCGTATGCCGGGATCACGTTTGTTGGGTTTACAGCCCCCAATCTGCCAAAGCACTTCTTAATTTTGCCTCTCGACATTCAAAAATTATTAAGAATGGTATCGCGACGTCCTGTCTCAAAGCAGCCATCACTAAATGCTGTATTCATTCCTTACAAAAGAGCGTCTTTGCACAGGTCAACAGGTTGAAGGAATCTGGCTATCCCATGCATGTTATTAAGATGACTTGTGGAAAACTGGTGCATTGAATTAAGGCGGGCCATAAGTCGAAACTTGTTACACGGGAGCGTCAAAAGGTTGGCGTCGTGCCGTATGTCCATAGGATGGCACACGAACTAAAGAAGGTGGGTAGCCGCTATGGCGTCTCCGTGGTTTTTTCTGGACCGAAAAAATTGAACAGTTTGTGCTCACATATTCGAAATCGGCAGGAAACTGGCGGCGACAAGAAAAAGAGGCATGGTTGCCCCGTTAAGCACCGCTTGCCGTTTGTACCGTGTGGGATCGGCGTGGTGTATAAGCTACCTTTGTCTTGCGGATGCGTTTATATAGGACAAACGGGGCGGCGTCTCAACGTTAGGCTAGGGGAACACCACAACTCCTTAAATGAACAGTCTGGGAATCTTCCGGAGCATTGCCGCGCTTGTAGCATAAAAGAGGACCATAAGGGGAAACAAAAATGCACACCGCTTTTTTCTATGGACACCGTTCTTTTTAGACATCGTGACAAGCTGATTCGTGAAATTATGGAGGCTTACCATAATAAAAAATGTCAAAATTTGTGTGCCGGCGAGCCGTCAGTTAACTTGGTAGATTGCGAATTTGATTTATTAGCCTCTACTTTACATTGACTTTACTTATCTACTTAGGTGTATCTTGCCTTTTCTTTCTTCCCTCCCCAGCAATGAGTGGCACGTGTTACTCTGGGTTACTGCCTATGTTATGACCTTGCTTCCCATTTAGGAGGCTGCTTCTCTCTGTTTTTTATTTCCTTTTCCTTTTGTTTGTTCTGTTATTTTTTCAAGTGACCTGTATTTATAGCGTGCTTTAGCAATAAACCCTGCAGTTGCGAGTTAGCGCTTGTCTATGTCTTCTTTCCGTCCTTCGTGTACTTTTTCGCGCTACTTGCCATCATGAACGTTAACCAACTCGCCCAACTTTCGGCATTACTTATTGTCAAACTTGGTTGGGAATTTACGCTGCCCGGTTGTACCCCTTGTACTTTGGCCAATGCGTACTTCCAAAATGGCGTCCGGTGTACTTCGCACTGAATGCTTAGTTAACTCGTTGTTCTCAAAAGCTTATATTAGCGGGTGATTTCGATTCGCATCATATTTCTTGGGGTTTGAAAACTGCTTTATTTGGACGTAAGTTGTGGGACTGAATTCTGGGTAATGGCCTCCATTGCCACGATTCTAGGGATATCACCTTCATGCGGGGCTGTGCTCCTCAGCTCTGGATCTCAGCTTTTCAACTGCGGGTCTTATAGCATCATGGGTGATCATAGATAGCGGAACCAGTTGTTATCATCTTCCTATTATATATAATTTATTTATTTCAAAATCTGTTACAGAGCTCCACAGAGGCGCTTTGTAAATTATGTTAAATACAAAACCGCTCTTCGACCTTCCCTTTCATCTATTTCCCCTTCTGACACTCATTCACGGGTGGCATCTGAGGTGTCATGGTTGCACGATGCGATTGAACTGGCTGAATTTTCGGAATCTAAGCAGCCCTCAAATTCCTTTTGTTGAAATCGTGACTTCACTCGTTCTATCGGTGCCGAAAAGCTGCATGGAAAAGTCTGCGTAATATTAGGTCCTCTCTAATTGGTTACTAGTTTCATGCTGCACTTTTTAAACGTTCTGTGTCATCAGCCAAGCATAAACATAAGACTGATTTACATTCATTTTTTATATGATAATAAGAACGGGAGTGCATTATTTTGTTGCATGCACAATATTCGTAAAAAGTAGTCTGGTCTTCATCTGCGGCGCTGAGCTCTAGTCAGGCGGCTGATTTATTGAATAGTGTTGGTCGCAGTCTCGAAATTCGCTTTTCGCTTCCATGCCCAAGGCCGCTCACATTGCTATAGTCACAGCAACAGATTTGTCTGTGCTGACTATGTGATAATTGCCAACTGTTTCTTTTTCAAGAACAACAGCTTGAGCTCCAGGCCCTGATGGTATTACTGCTAGTATGTCAAAGATCCGTTTCCATATTTCTTCACAGGAATAATTATTAAATATTGTTAACTGTTCGCTAATGTGCTCCTGAATACCTAGCTCCTGGACGTTTGCAAAAGTGGTTCTACTACTAAAGAATCAAAGCCTTGGCTATGTCCTTGACAATATCAGACCGATGTTTTTTAACTTCTACTCGGTGAAAACAATAGAGTGCATAATGTTTGCGCATTTGTGTCAGTTCATTTAAAGAAATAAAATTCTTTCTGTCAGACAGATTGGCTTCCGTCCAGAATGATCAATATAGTCTGCTCACATTGACCTGGAAAGCAGAATTCAGTTGGCCAGTCGGTCTCGTGAAATAACTGCTCTAGTAACTTTGGATATTTCAAAAGCTTATGACAGTGTTTATCACAGACTACTAATTTCTCATTTGTTACATTGTCCAGTTCCGAACTACACAGTCGCCTGGACACAAGAAGTGTTATCAGAAATATTTGTTTACTGATATCCAGGGTGGCCTTACATCTCGCATACTTTCTCAATCGAAAGGCATTCCTCCAAATTGGGTCCTGTCCCCTCATCTATTCTATATAATCCTTTGTTCAATACTTTTGCGTGACAATGCTCACCTGTCCGTCTACGCAGACGATACTGCCTTCTTTTCTGCATCCACAAATATACATACCTAACATTATACCTCACAGAATTACCTAAATGCTCTTATATCCTGGCCAGATAATCCTTCCTGTACTCTAAATGCCAATAAATGGATTATTCTAGTCTTTCCGGTCAGTTAACCTGTTTCTATTCATATTTCATACCATCAAGTGCTTTTAACTCAGGTTCCAACTCTTCAGTACTTAGGCATTTTATATGATTATTTAATGTGCTGGAGACCTCATATTGATCATATTGTCACGAAAACAGGGATTTATGGGAAACGGCAACAGGGGCAGAGACACACAGTCAAGACAGGGGTTCACAGGAAACGGTAACACACAGAGACACAGGCTCACGAGTCCACAGTCCTAGCTAGCCGAAGAGCGCGAGAGTCTAAAACATCTTCGTCTTTCAAGCGCTACCTCAACCCGCCAGGTGGCATTATTCCCCCCTTCGAAAAAAAAATGCAAGCTCACAAAAATAAGCTTATCAAGATGGTAAATACGGCTTTCAGCGGGGGAAATACGGTTTCATGCGAAGCACATGCACTAGGTCAGAGAAGTATTGACGACTAGAACTCGGTACAGTTCCGTCTGGAATAACCTCGTACGTAACTTCTGAGAGGCGACGCAACACTCTCTAGGGTCCAAAGTAACGATTCAGAAGTTTTTCTGACAGGCCTGGGCGCCGGACAGATGTCCACATCCAGACTTTGGTACCAGGCTGGAACACGACGTAGCGATGTCACTCACTATATCGCCGTGCATCTATTGCTTGCTGTTTTGTAATGTGATTACGGGCGAGTTGGCGAGCTTCCTCAGCGTAGTTGTTAAATTCTTGTGTGTAAGCGGTAAGCAACTGGTCGTCAGCCACACATGGCAGCATAGCGTCGAGCATGGTCTGTACATCGCGTCTGTATAGTAGGCGAAACGGAGTGAATCGAGTTACGTATCTTGCACGGCGGTGTTATATGCAAAATATCTCGTCCCATGGTTTATGCCGCACATCTACGTACATGGCGGGATTTCCGCTATTTTTTGTTTAGTCGCTCGGTAAGGCCATAGTGAGGATGGTAGGCAGTAGCCTTTCGGTGATGCGTCTGGCTTAGTTGAAAGATTTCTTCAAGAAGACGCGCTGGAAATGCCTAGCCACGATCAGTGATGACGTATGAAGGGGCGCCATGGCGGAGGACAATCTGCGTCATGAAAAATTGTGCCACTTCGGAGGATGTTGCACCTGGTACCGCCATTCAGTTCAGTTCAGTCGTTCAGTCGTGTCCGACTCTTCGTGACCCTATGGACCATGTCACGCCACGCTCTCCGGTCTCTCACTATCTTCCTAACATCACATAACTTCATCTGCAGCGCCTAAAGGATGCCATCTAACCATCGCGTTCGCTGCCTACCCCTTCTCCGGCGACCCTCAAACTTTCCCAACATCAAATCTTTCTCCAGCGACTCCTCTCTTCTCATCAGATGACCAAAGTAGCTGAGCTTTACCGCCATAGTTCCCGCGTAACGTGTCAGATAATCTGTAGCCACGATAATCCACATATTACCAGATGACGATAGACGAAAACGGCTGGAGGAGGAGGAGGAAGAGGAAATTTTATTGAGGAGAATTGGGAAAGTTCTTTCTTCGTGGGAGTTCGCTTCTCCTCAAGCCGCCCCAGGGGTGGTCATCGCTTGATGGCGCTCGACGACCTCATTGGCCCAAGCCGTGATGGCGTGTTGCCGGCTTGGATCAGAGCTAAGCAATGCGGCCTCCCACTGTTCCGAATTGGTAATCTGCAGGCCCTCCGGCGGATGCATGCTTTCACATTTAAACATGATGTGTTCGAGATCTGCCCTCTGGTCACCGCAAAGTGAACATGAGGGGCTGTATTCGCCTGGATACCATTGTGCTATCTTATACGGATTAAAGCACGTATTTGTTTGAAGTTTTCTAAGTAGTATTTGTTGTGATTTGCTGAGTGTATAGTGGGGCTCCGGATATTTCAGTCTGTTGTTTTTATACCAATTCGTAATTCCTCTGTACGTAGGGTCTCTCTCGCGAGCCGATCTTAGTTCGGGGTAACGCACCTCCCGGCCTACGACGAATCCTCGGTCCTACTGGTGCGCCGCCTCGTTTCCAGGATGCCCGCGTGTGTGGGGGCCCACAAAATTTTGATCGAACGTGCGTTTTTAGAGTAATCAAAAAATTTCAAAATTTTGGCTGCTGGTTGATGAATTATACTTTTTGCGAAATTTCTAATGGCTGTTTTTGAGTCGCTAAAAATGTATTTGGAGTCCGTCGTGACAATCGCCACACCTACAGCCGCCTCTTCTGCCTCCGCTGCCGTTCGTAGTTCGTTTATCGTCGCTGAATTTTGTAAGCGATACTTGTGATCGACCAGTGCCAGGGCATAGGCTCTCTTATTCCCGTATTCTGCTGCGTCCACATAGGTCGTATTTGGTGGACTGGAATAGTATTTCTCTAATTATTGGGCTCTTGCTACCCGACGCTGCAGGTAAAACTCCGGCTGCATGTTCTTAGGTACTGGAGCGACTACCAGTATTTTGTGTATTGGACGGGGAACCGATGTTACCTGTGAGTGTCTGCCCTCGTAGTGTATGTCGGTCTTTTGCAGTATCTGTCTTCCGGTCGATGTTGCGGTCAACCGCTCGTACTGCGCCGTGAGGTGTACTTCGATCATTTCTTCTAGTGTGTTATGTATCCCCAGTTGCATGAGTTTCTCGGTAGCCGCGCAAATGGGAAGACCGAGTGCTGTTTTGAAGGACTGCCGAATAATGGAATCGATAGCTTCTCTTTCCTTGGCCTGTAGGAATAAGTAGGTCGTGGAATATATAATGCGGCTGAGAACGAATGCTTGCTCAAGTTTTAGTGTCTCTTTTTCTTTCATCCCTCTTTCTTTAATATCCTCCGAATAAGGCGAGATGTTTGATTACTTATCGTTCGGAGTTTTTGGATTAAATCCGTGTTTTTGCCATTTGATTGAATATACATATCCAGTGTGCGTAATTTTTCTACTCTCGGGATAGTGAAATCATCCATGTATATATTGACGTTCGTGTTAATATTTTTTGTATATCTTTTTGGTTTAATGACTAAAAGTTCCGATTTTTGAGATGACCATTCCAAGCCAATTTTCTCCGTCTCCTCCACTACCGCATCTGCTTCTTGCTGCAGCGTGTCCTCAATTGTGCCGGCGTGACCCTTCGTTCTCCATAGAGTAATATCGTCGGCATAGAAAGAGTGTTCTAGATGTGGGATTTGTTCCAATTTGCGTGCCAGATTTATTAAAGTGATATTAAAAAGAAATGGTGACAGTATTGAGCCTTGCGGCGTGCCCCTGTCCCCGAGTTGGAATTTGTTGGAATGTATAGATCCTAATTGAATTTCTGCTGTCCTTCCTGTTAAGAAGGCCTTGATATAATTATACATCCTGACGCCCACCTGCAGCTCAGATAGGGCACCCTTGATAGCTTTGTGGTTCACATTATCGAAGGCTTTTGTAAGGTCAAGAGCTAATATGACTCTTAACCTGTTATTCATCTCAGGTGCCAAGAATTCGTGCTTAATTCTTAACATTGTGTACTGTGTGGATAAAAGGGGTCCTAATCCCAACATAGTATGAGGGTACAGATCCCACTCGTCCATGTACGCCTGCAGCCTTGCCAGGGCTACGTGCTCGAATAATTTACCTAGGCACGAGGTGAGAGATATCGGTCTCAGGTTTTCTATTGAAAGTTTTTTCCCTGGTTTCGGAATAAAAGTTACCTTGGCGTGCTTCCACGTTTCCGGTAAGGATCCTTTATTCGAACATTCGTTGGCGAAGTTGATAAGTTGGGAAATGGAGTTTTCATCTAGGTTTCTCAGCATAGTATTTGTGACCCCATCCGCGCCGGGTGCCGAGGGCGTGCGGATTTTATGAATAGCTGCTCGAACTTCCGCTTCCGTTATGTTGGAGTCTATTTAAGGGTTCGGATTTCCTTTATATTCCGGAAGGGGTTCTTTGTCACGAGAGATGTTGAAATAGCGAGCCTTAAGAGTGTTAATGATTTCTTCGTTCGTGAGGGCATTAACGTGAAGGAGTCTTTGTATTTCCTGCTTCTTAACTCCTTTGCTGGATTTGGGATCTAGAAGATGTCGCAGTAAATTCCACTCATCTCGCGTACCCATGTTTCCATTAAAGCTGTCGCATATTTGATGCCACTGTTGCTGAGACAACTGGGACGCGTGATCTTGAATTTCCTTGTTTAGGTTGGCTATTTTGACCTTAACCCTTGTGTTGTGTTTTTGCATAGCCCATCTCTTTTCCATACTGTGCCTAGCTTCCTACATGTGAAGTAAGCGATTGTCAATGTTGCTTACTTCGAGTTCCTTTTCTATTTCTGTCGTCGCCGTACCTACTTCCTTTAGGCGATTGGATGTCCATTCCTGGATGTCACGATGCTCTCTGAATTTGTCCCATTCTGTGATTTTATGCTTTTTAGGTCGACCTTTGAAACTTCCAATCTAAATTTCCGATTCGATGATGTAGTGGTCACTTCCTAAATTTTGCCTAGTTTTAGACCATCTAACCTTCAGTAGGTTTTTTCCGGCCGTAATGTCCGGACACGTGTCTCTGTTGACGCTGTTTCTAATCCTAGTAGGCTTTAGGGGATCTGTATATTGTGTGAAACCTCGTTGCTGGAGGAGGTTATTAAGGATCTCCCTTTAGCTGTGGTCTTGGCATGCCCCCATTCTACACGGGGAGCATTAAAGTCTCCCACCACAATTAGGGGTTGTGTTTGGCTATGTTAAGGGCTTGAACGATGACTCTCTGAAATGGTGGATAGCCAGCTCTTGGGTTACTGTATAGATTAAGCACAAGTAAAGGCGCCTTGTTCCTTTTCGAAGGGATAATTTCTAGCAGTATGCAATCAATATCCACGTTTTCGAGCTCGCGGTTTATGAGTTTATGACCGTTAAATTTCTGTGGACTAGCGTGGCGGTATGCGGGTCCTTTTGGACGTGGAGCGGTTTGAAGACCCTAAAGCCCAGCAGCTTCACTCGATCGCACCCGCATTCTTGTAGTGCGATAATATCTGGCGTTTTCTCTGTATTTTGCATGTGAAGAAGTAACTCGGCTGACAAAGTCCATACCATACGCTGCAGAAAACCCGCTGGCTTCAATGACGGTATCTTGTGTCGCTGCCACTCGCGGCAGCCTCTAACATATTGCCACGTGCCTCGCGCCGCGCGACTGCCGTGCTTGGTGCCGCCGACGACGAAGCGGTTGTTGGCACGAGCGGCGCGCTGGTGCTGGACACTGTCATCAGAGCTAGAAGCAAACCTGACTCTCGGGTCTTACCTACACGGTACGGTGTACCTTGACGGCTCCCTGTGGCTGAGTCGTGACACGGGTGGAGTTGCCAATGATGATCCCTTCTCCTGCGGACGACCCGACGTGGCCGCCTCTCGTGACCAGTCCAGTTCATCGTGTAATCCGGCGGCTCCGAGGCTTCCCCCCGAGACCTTCCCTCTTGAAGAGGAGCCCCTAGCTTCTACCCTAGCTATGACAACGACACCGGCCGCCCATACCACGACTTCGTCCTGTCTCATCCTGCAGACCCCACGTACCTCCTAAGCCTTTCCACGGGGAGCAGTTTGAAGACGCCGAGGACTGGCTAGCTCACTACGAAAGGGTCGCGACATTTAACGGCTTGAACGATGCTGCAAAAATGCGAAACGTCTACTTCAGCCTTGAAGACGCTGCTCGGACGTGGTTCGAGAACCGTGAGGCCATATTCTCTACGTGCCCGGCCTTCCGAAGCCAACTCATCGGTACGTACGCCAACAGTGACCACCGGGAGAACGCGGAGCGTGCCCTGACCTCTCGGGTTCAGCGTCGGAACGATGGGGTCGCAATGTACGTTGAAGACGTCATGCGCCTTTGCCATCGCGCCGACCCGTGAGTGAAGAGAAGGTGCGGCACCTGATGCACGGCGTCAAAGATCAGCTTTTTTTCGGCTTTGTGCGGAACCCGCCCACCACCGTCGCGACGTTTCTGTCTGAAGATGTGATCATGGAGAAACTCCTACAGCAGCGATGCAGTCAGTATGCTCGGCCACTGAATTCCCTCTCCATACCACCGCCGACTGATCGCACCGACTACAATCCCTGGGCAGACCTGAGCTCCCTTCGCGACCTCATTCGCACCGTAGTTCGCGAAGAGCTGCAGCAACTCCACGGGACATTTGCCCCAGGTTCGGCTTCTCTGGCCAGCGTCATCCGTGAGGAGGTCCAGAACGCACTTACGCCACCGATAAGTACAGGGTTTTGAATATTTGGGGGCTGGCATTTAAAACATTCCTATGCAAAATCTACGTCACCATTCGAGCTGAAATAACGTTCAAAAAGTAGCAAAATATGGTCTACGTTATCTGATAAGTGATTCAGCATCGGTACTTGCCTAGATTTTCT